>CM033472.1:106736737-107000934 GCA_019447015.1 Hymenochirus boettgeri
TTTCCCCAGGGATAAACCCAGTCTGATCTGGATGTATCAATTTAGTTATAACATTCTTAGGTCTCATAGCCAATAGTTTAGCAAGTATTTTCATATCCACTTGTAGCAGAGAGATAGGCCTGCAGGACTCAGGGCAATGGGGGTCTTTCCCTGATTTGTGAATAAGGACTTTGAACATAGTATTGGGTAATTTAAGTTAGTGATACATTTCTCATACAACAGTACTAGATGTGGGTCTAAAAAAGCAATATAATGGATTGTAGAACTCAGTAGGTAATCCCTCAGTACCTGGGGATTTATGTCTGCAAAAAATAATACTTGGTAATACTTAACCAAATAGTAGCAAATCCTCAGGGGTTAGATTTGGTAATAGAATATTTTGTAGATATTAGGAATATAGGAATATAGTAGAAGGCTCCACTCCAAGGCAAACCAGACTCTGGGGTGCACGACGAGTATGAGAGGGGGGTAAGAAAATTCTCAGGTTGGAGGGAAGGGATGGAGGGGTAATAGTAGACGTTTGTCTGCCCATATATGTTTTATGTGTATCATAGTACTTACATAGGGGGAATGGGTGTTAGGAGCTGAACCCGAAAATGTACTGGATATAACATGGCATGTTTAATTTAAAGTGGTCTCATACGATGCTTGACATCTGCACATTTTTCTCTTTTCTTTTGGATTTCTGTGGGAAAATCTGGGTGTATTGTGATTTGAGTATTGAAGAGGGTGATATTTTCAAGTTCTCTGGTTAGTTGTAGGCTATAGAAGTTTTTCTATAAAGGTTGCTGGGTCTTGGCCCTCTGCTTTTTCCAGGATGCTTACAAACTTACGTAGATTACTTCAGCGCATTCTATTTTCCATAATCTCCTGGTGGGAAAGGATTGTTTTTATGGCTTTACGTTGCCGATCCACAGTCTGTTCCAATGATTTTCGACTTCAGTTACTCTGCCACGTAGGAATTGAAGATCTTGGCGTAGTGCTACAATAGGGCCTACCTAGTTATTGGAACCTATACCGCTTGCTACAAGGGAGGGAATACTTTAAACATCACCAGTAGGCACACCTTAGAGGGGGGAATAATAACACTACAAATTAGGCCTTCCCTGTGCGTGGCTCACAGGGGTTATGGGGGTTTAGCATGGTTCATTTACGATGAAAAGTTTAGACAAAAAAGATCAGTACACCCTGCAATGTCTTGGGGTACAAAAGAACAAAAGATGTAGATTTATGGGTAACCATGCCAACTGCATTTCCTAACCTAATTTCTCCAAATGCAGCAAAAAAAGTCAGGCCACAATACTTGCTGGGCTTTTAACGAGTCCTCTTGCAAATGGCAAGGTCAGTTTAGATATAGACACTAATGCTTCGTATGCAGCAGAGGGCATCCTGCCTTTTACAGAAAAGAGGGCAAAAATTCCTAGATACCCAAGATTTTTCACAAAATAGGTGGACCTATTAGCGTACCCAAGCTACACCCCCTTTTAATGATTATCCTAGAGAAAACTGATTGTTAAAAGGTTTCTATACTGGAAGAAAAAATGTGTTTTTGAATTCCCCATTGCTGAAAATTATAATTCTTCCAAAATTTGTCTCCTATTCTTAGATTTACATTTCAGCTGACAATCAATTGCCTTATCATCATAAACTCTTCTGAGTGAAGTTTTGCTGTCTTATACTAATTGAACAGGAGGGCTGAATATAAAGCTGGTTTGTGTACTGGAAGGCTGACCTAACACTGTTTTTGACTAAGGGCTAGGCCACTGTAATGACTAAGGGCTAGGCCACACTGCTGCGCTTTTTTTGTGTTTGCAGTTTTTTCATATCATTGAAAACGCGGCAGTGCACCGAAAACGCACGTTTTCGGGTGCATTGCGATTTGCGTTTCGCATTTTAAATCGCAATCAAATGCGTTTTTCAATACTTAATGAAAAAAACTCATGCGCAATCGCAACGAAGTCGCACATGAAATCGCATGCGATTCCGTTTGCGTTGCAGTGCGGCCGTGCCCTAATGCTGGTTTGTGAACTGGAGTGTTGAATGTTAAGCTGGTTTGTGAACTGGAAGTTCATTGAATAGCTTTAAAAATGGCCTGGATAAGTTTCTAAAACTAAAAAATATTGAGAACTACTGGTATTAATACATATACTGTAGATCTGGTTGATCTAGGAATACTTTCCGATTGCCGTTTGGAGTCAGGAAGGAACCCCACCCTTCTTTTTAGCTGTTTTTTTTTTTTTTTGCCTTCCTCTGGATCAACAGTTAGGAAGGGTTAAAAAAAAGTGAATAGGTTGTACTTGATGGACGTATGTCTTTATTCAACCTCAATTACTATTTTATGACTTGACACTTCCAAAATTCCAAAGGAAAGGCTGTTAAAAATCACGGACTTTACAGACAGACTTTGGGCCCATTTTAATAGACTGTCCTTGTTTTTACGGACAGTTGGCAGCCCTGCTCTCCACCCTCTAATTCCCTGTGTCGGTATGTACAAAAGTTTTTTGCAAATTTATTAATGGATAAATAATTCTTATGTCTGTTCTTTTTTAGTGCCGTTTTAGACTTTGATAACTATATTAAGCATGGTATAATTACTGACAACACTTGTACTACCTCAGGCACATCTTTTTGATCAAGGATATCATTGCCTGATTACCAATTTAATTTCCTCCTAGGTAAACTATAATAACATCAGGAAAACCCAACATAGCCGATAATCTAGATAAAGCTGGTATAAAATTATCCCAATCCCAAAAAGGTTCAGATGACGTATACTCCCTTTTCTGCTCTCCGAATAGACCAGTAAACAAAAGAGTAGCTGACGATCCAAATATTGATCACGTTACCTGTAAAATAAATGAATCATTAAGGGCCAATTCTGGGTGAACATAAATCTTAAATCTTTTGGATTGCCAGCATCCTATTCACTTAATATTGGTGGAGTATAAGCCTAAAATTGATGCATGCGTAGCAGCTCTAATCCTAAATGAATGGGACCTGAAGTCCCCATCTGGGATGCCCAAGGATCCCCAGACAAAGACTCAGGACCCTTGCTAATTGATATTTTGAAACAAACGATTTGTTTTATGAATAAAACATGGTCTGGATATTTGAGGACGAATGGCCCTGAATAGATTGAATTTTTTAATTGGACAGAGTTCCGGCACAGAAAAGGAACCCAGCCAGGAAGTTAATCCCTTATCTATCAGTTTTTGAGTGCTTTTAAACTATCCAAAGTTTGTCCTGAACTAAAGAAATACTATCATCTTCAATGTCTCTGGGAATGGTTCTGCTGGGGGAAACTGCCTAGCTGACTCGAAGTGTAGCAAAAAACATAAGGGTAAAAAGACAGCGGAATAACATTACCTCGTAACTGTCAAAACAAGTCACCTGAAGGACGTTAACTAATTTTTCTAGTAGCAGCAACGTGATCGGACACCTAAAATCTACTGACTTCTTTGACTTTACAAAGCCTTTAAATATTTGTTTAATAAAGAATGAATGTGTAAAATCCAGTTTCCCAGTCAATTTAAGTCTGATAAGACTATTTGTTCTGGGACTTAAACTTTTCCCAAGCTTTCCATGCTGCAATGAACCCATTCCATGTTTTAGATGACAGTCTAACAAGGCCTTTCTTAATGGGTGGTCTGGACACAGTATACCCGTTGACTCTGCCTGGCTCTCCTATTCCCAGAAAATACTCTAAAAATTGCTGCCAAACTCTGAGATCCTCCCTGCATTCCACTGATATTCTAACATGGTGTGTGGGCTTGGTGATACCAATTGTCAAATCTATAAGCCTTCTGTTTAAACCGCTTACCTGTGAGTGGCAAATGTGAGGTGACCTAATAGTGACTGAATTTCTTTTAATTGTAATTTCTTGACTTCTAATGCTCTACTAACTAAATGTTTGAGTTTAACTGGTATGTCACTAGGAAGTCTAAATTGCATTTGATGTTTCAATTCAATTTCGATTCCCAAAAACTGGAGCACTGTGCATGGATTTATGTTTTTTGCCATTGCTACTGGAACTCCAAATTAACTTGATAACCACAGAAAAGTGTTAAGCCAGTGGCTGTATTTGAAGGGCTGCCAAATAAAAAATCATCAAGATAATGACTGACAAATGATGATCCTGTTTCGTAGCGTATGGCCCAGTCCAGGATAGTTGCAAACACCTCAACATAAAAACAGGTCAATGAACATCCCATGGGTAAACACTTATCATAATAATAATAACCATCAATGTGAAAAACCCAGGGTCCAATGACAGTCTGGACAGATAGGCAGCAATCTGAAGGCTGCCTCCACATCCGACTTTGCCATTAAAGCTCCTTCTCCAAAGCGGAATCAAAAGATGCATAGGAAACTGAACCAGGGTTGTACGTAAAAATGGGCCCAAAATAAGGTCTGTCCGTAAAGTCTGTGATTTTTAACGGCTGTCTGTTAAAAATAAAAATTTTCCCAGTTGTACTGTACCTTTAAATAGCCAAACGAGGAATCCAGAACTAATTGCTGAATGAATGCACCAAGACCATGCCCTCCCCCTCCCTCCATTTCCCCTTCTCATTGGTTTCTGCCTTCCCGGGTGTTTATTGGAGAGGCGGAGCTGCTTGAGTCCTATTTTGTGGAGACAGGAGAGAGAGATCTGTATCTGTTCCCCAGTTTCTAACACAGTGGTCTGATCGGTTGGCTTCGGTATTCATCAGCGGAAGTTGTCTAGGAATCATTAAGATAGTGTGCACTGCAGTAAATCTTCAGTCTTCTTATCTGTTTCCCACATGAAATCAGCCTGTGCTGTAGCCTGCTAGTAGTAAAATACTGGGTCCTAGTGCTCAATAACGCTCCTCTGTAAGCTTCCATAATTATGCTTTTGCTTAATGACTTAATGATTCAAACCTACTGCATTCGGGGTGCCCACTCCTAATGAAAGGCAAGCTGAGGTCAGCATGTTTGAGAGACACTGTCTGATTTGCTGCCAAGGAGAGGGGAAATCCTCCAAACCAGCCCTCCAGCCAGTGTCTGTCTGTCCTTCTGTTCAAAATCCAGGGTCTGTCCTTCTGTTCAAAATCCAGGGTCTGTCTGTCCTTCTATTCAAAATCCAGGGTGTGTCTGTTTTTTGTTCAAAATCAGGTGTCTGTCTGTCCATCCTTCTGATCAAAATCCAGTGTCTGTCTGTCTGTCCTTCTGTTCAAAATCCAGTGTCTGGCAGTCCTTCTGTTCAAAATCCAGTGTTTGTCCATCTGTTCAAAATCCAGTGTTTGTCCATCTGTTCAAAATCCAGTGTCTGTCCTTCTGTTCAAAAACCAGGGTCTGTCTTCCCTCCTCCTGTTAAAAACCAGTGTTTGTCAGTCCTCCTGTTCAATATCCAGTGTCTGTCAGTCCTCCTGTTTAAAAACCAGTGTCTGTCATTCCTCCTGTTCAAAATCCAGGGTCTGTCCTTCTGTTCAAGATACAGCGTCTGTCCTTCTGTTCAAAATCCAGTGTCTGTCTGTCCTCTTCAAAATCCATGGTCTGTCAGTCCTGTTTAAAATCAAGTGCCTGCCTGTCCGTCCTTCTGTTCAAAATCTAGTATCTGTCAGTCCTTCTGTTCAAAATCCAGTGTTTGTCTGTCCATCTGTTCAAAATCCAGTGTCTGTCTGTCCTTCTGTGTCTGCCCTCCTCCGGTTCAAAACCAGTGTCTGTCAGTTCTCCTGTTCAATATCCAGTGTATGTCAGTCCTCCTGTTCATTATCCAGTGTCTGTCAGTCTTCCTGCTCAAAAACCAGTGTCTGTCAGTCCAGTCCTCCTGATCAATGTCTGTCAGTCCTCCTGTTCAAAATCCAGGCTGTCAGTCCTCCTGTTCAATATCCAGTGTCTGCCAGTCCTCCTGTTCAATACCCAGTATGTCAGTCCTCCTGTTTAATATCCACTGTCTGTTAGTCCTCCTGTTCAAAACCAGTGTCTGTCAGTCCTCCTGTTCAATATCCACTGTCTGCCAGTCCTCCTGTTTAAAACCAGTGTCTGTCAGTCCTACTATTCAAAACCAGTGTCTGTCAGTCCTACTGTTCAAAACCAGTGTCTGTCAGTCCTTCTGTTCAAAAACCAGTGTATGTCAGTCCTTCTGTTCAAAAAACAGCATCAGTTTTTCTATACAAAATCCAGTGTCTGCCTATCCTTCTGTTCAAAATCCAGTATCTGCCTGTCCTTCTGTTCAAAATCCAGTGTCTGTCTGCCCTCCTCCTGTTCTACAACAGTGTCTGTCTGCCCTCCTGTTCAAAAACAGTGTCTGTCTGCCCTCCTCCTGTTCAAAAATTCTGTCTGCCCTCCTCCTGTTCTAAAAACAATGTCTGTCTGCCATTCTCCTGTTCAAAAACAGTGTCTGTCTGCCCTCCTCCTGTTCAAAAATTGTCTGTCTGCCCTTCTCCTGTTCTAAAAACAGTGTCTGTCTGCCCTCCTACTTTTCTAAAAACAGTCTGTCTTCCCTCCTCCTGTTAAAAAAACAGTGTCTGCTCTCCTCCTGTTCTAAAAACAGTGTCTGTCTGCCCTCTTCCTGTTCAAAAACTAGTGTCTGTCAGCCTTCCTGTTCACAAACTAGCTTTACAGTCAGCCTTCCAGTTCACAAACTAGTTTTAGTCATCCCCTACAGGCCACAAACCAATGTTAAGTCAGTCTTCGAATTCACAAACCTTGCTTTATAGTCAGCCCTTAAAAAATCAGTGTTAAGTCATAACATAGCAATTAAGGTTGAATAAAGACATACGTCCATCAAGTCCAACCTTTTGACTTTTTTTTTTAACCCTTCCTGTTGATCCAGAGGAAGGCAAAAAAAAAAAAATAACATAAGTGATTGGAATTGTATGTCTGTGATTGGAATTGTATGTCTGTGATTGGAATTGTATGTCTGTGATTGGAATTGTATGTCTGTAATTGGAATTGTATGTCTGTGATTGGAATTGTATGTCAGTGATTGGAATTGTATGTCTGTGATTGGAATTTTGCAATTGTGGCTGTATTTAGTGCCAGTTTAAATATTTGTTAAGAGCTTTGCCTACACTGTGTGGTATGTACCATGCTTTTGTGAACCTTTATATCTTTACTTATCACAGATGACACAATCTGCCTTATGATGCTATGTTCTGCTATGTTTTGTCTTTTGCGATTAACTGCCGAATCTTTAGTTGCTGCTAATATTTGGTCACAGACAATAGTGTTACTGGATGCCATAGGAATTTTCTATGGGAGAAAATAACAAAACAATTTCAATTCACACCAGGTTTACAGTAGTGTTGAAGTTGAGGTTTGTACCGTGTTGGCCATAAGTAAGAGAAGAGAAGTAGGGCTGTGATACCTTTTACTGGCTAACTATATAAAAAAAATTAAGCAAGCTTTCGGGAGTCCTAAGCCCCCTTCATCAGGCTGGATGTTACAAAAGAAACTGAGAAATCACAAACTTATATACACATTGGGACAGTAAACATCAAACAAATTGAAATGTATTAAACAGTAGAAGACAGTGTCCTGGTGAGTGGGTTTAGTCTGGGTGGGGATGTAGAATAAGTTGATATTTGGCCATAAAACTCATGTCCCTATTAAGTCCACAGTTCAGGGAATTACATTTCTGAATGAATTTGTATTCCCATGCCTTATGCTGCTTTTGATTGTGAAAATTGCCCATCAGAATGGTTATCTTGAGATCTTTCATACTGTGGCCTCTTTTACAAAAGTGCTCAGCCACAGGGACATCCGTTAATCCATGCATGATGTTGAATCTATGGGAGTTCATCCGTTTCCGCAGTGTTAGTCCTGTTTCTCCCACATAGAAACCTGTGTTAGGGCACTTCATGCACATTATTAGATATACCACATTGGCGGAAACCACTGGAGAATGATCCTTTAATTTACATAGTAATTAATTAAGGTTGAATAAAGACATACGTCCATCAAGTCCAACTTATTCACCCTCTTTTTTTTTTAACCCTACCTAACAGTTGATCCAGAGGAAGGCAAAAAAACCTGCTAAAAAGGGGGAAAAAATTCCTTCCTGACTCCAAACGGCAATCGGAAAGTATCCCTGGATCAACCAGATCTACAGTATATGTATTAATACCAGTAATTCTCAATATTTTTTAGTTTTAGAAACTTATCCAGGCCATTTTTAAAGCTATTCGATGAACTTTCCATTACCACTTCCACAGTTTCACCGTTCTCACTGTAAAGAAAACTTTCCTAACCTGAAGATGAAACTTCTTTTTTTTCCAACAAGGATGTCCACGAGTCCTCTGATATGACCTATTAGTAAACAATGCACCAGAGAGTTCATTGTATGGCCTATTAATATATTTGTATAAGGTTATAATGTCCCCACGCAAACGTCGCTTCTCCAATGTAAACAGCCTTAACTTGTCTAATCTTCCTACATATTCAAGCCCCTCCATTCCCTTTATTAATTTAGTTGCCCTTCTCTGAACTGCTTCAATTTTCAAGATGTCCCTTTTGTATATGGGATTCCAAAACTGCACTGCATATTCCAAATGAGGCCTTACCAGTGCCTTGTAAAGAGGGAGAATAATATTTTTTCCAGTACACAAACCAGCTTTATATTCAGCCCTCCTGTTCAATTAGTGTAAGACAGCAAAACTTCACTCAGAAGAGTTTATGATGATAAGGCAATTGATTGTCAGCTGAAATGTAAATCTAAGAATAGGAGACAAATTTTGGAAGAATTATAATTTTCAGCAATGGGGAATTCAAAAACACATTTTTTCTTCCAGTATAGAAACCTTTTAACAATCAGTTTTCTCTAGGATAATCATTAAAAGGGGGTGTAGCTTGGGTACCCTAATAGGTCCACCTATTTTGTGAAAAATCTTGGGTATCTAGGAATTTTTGCCCTCTTGTCTGTAAAATTTTTGAAATTAGGTTGTCAACCCTGGTGAAGAGACAGGCCTTTACCGTGATGAAAGTATACATCTTTCTGATTTCGGCTTGGACTCAGGCAGCAATTGAAAAAAGCCTTGGTGTGGAGGGGGTCAAGCCAAATTCAAGGCATTAAATGTGCTTGACGTGGCATGATTTGAACTGCAAGGCTAAGACAAAAGCACCAGCTGGATTTAATTAGGGCTGCCCACTGGGAAATCAACAGGTACAGGCCTTGAAATAAAAGGGCATTCATTATTTAAAGGTTATCTAATGTTATAACCTTTAACTTATCTACAGAGTTATGTTATGCAAGTTAAGAGCTGCCTGCTGGGGAGATTGACAGAGGTAAGTTCGGAAAAGTGAAAAATTAATTTCAAAGTTAAAAAAATGTTATTGTAAAATTTTGCGGCCTTTTCTCCCACCTCTTGTTGTCGGTGTCAATTATTTGTAATATAATTTAAATTTAGTCATTTTGGTGTATTATTGGTTAAAGGGACTCTATCATCCATAGACGTAAATTTCCCACAGACACAGCAGAGAGGCATGCAGTTCAATAATAACCAACTCAGGAAGGCAGTTGCTCCATAAGAACGAGTGACTTCAGTGCGTTTTAATACTTTATATGGGGTAAGTGTGAAATGTGTATGATACACATGGATGCATGCACAACTCTATTGTAAGCTTCTAGGGAGTCCTGCGCAAACACGGAAATGTGATTACATTACGCTTCCTTTTAGTGTCCACTAGAGATGGGCGAACTTCATAAAGTTCGGTCCATTTTGGAACTTTCGAACTTCAGTGAAAGTTTGAATTCTGACCCATTAAAGTCAATGGGAGAGTGATAGTTTGAAAAGTTCGGGTGATTTACACCTAAACTAACAATGGTAACTTACTGTAAATGGCTGTGGCACCTGGGAAATGGGGAACGTGTCACTATCACCAAAACTTGTTAAAACCCTTCTTAAACATGAGCAGGCAATTGTCGGGTTTTGCGTAAGCTGCATTCGAGGGTTAATTTGAGGGTTACCGAAGGTTACCAAAAATAGAACCATAAATTCGAGGGTTAGCAAAATTGAATGATACTTTTGAGTGTTAGTGAAAACGAACGATACTTTCGAGGGTTAGCAAACAATACATTCAAGGGTTATCAAACTGCTTTTAAATTCGATAATTCTTGAAACAGCAACGACAAATGTTCGATAATTATCGAAAATCTAGAAAGTTCGAAAGTACGAGAAATCCGGGTCCAAGATAGTTCGAGAAATCCGAGTCTGTTCGAACCCGATAAGTTAGGCTCGAACTTAGGTTCGAGTTCGACTTCTAGTCCATCTCTAGTGTCCACATGCAGACCCTTTAGAAGAATTAGAGGTATGGCTAAACGTTCCACAATCGCAAGTTGCAAAAACAATGGGCCAGGCCCGTAGTGTATGGGCACCCATCTACAGAATATAAAAGGAAAGAGAGCCATCTTAAAAAAGATCATACTTTACAGTCTCCTACTTAAAACAGCAATGATTGAACTAAACGTAGAAAGGGAATAATTACTCATATACTCCCAGAATAGAGGGTAAAAGATACAGCGTTACTGCTTTATGTCCCAATAGCTAATGCGTACTTCCGAACCGCTCAGTTCATAAAGTTAATAAATGAAAAGGAACAATTATTATTTCTATATAAGCAAAAATCTATTGTAGTTATAATAGCATACTGCAGTAAAAGATGCAACATATTATACAGTGAAAAATAAATGGGAAAATGTGTGTTTAGTCATAGGCTAGACAGAGTTTATAATAATGCATTTTTATGCAAACAAGGTTTACTTTATGCATTGAGAGCGATGACAGCTTTGTAACATTCTTAAGTGTACATGTGTAGGTGTGTAATACAATAAAAAAACCAATCTTTAGGGTATATATACAGTGAAGATGATGAAGTACGAAATAATGTTTTAACAGGTTAAAGAGAAAATTACAGTAGGATTTTTTTTATGCACTGCGCTGAAATTTATTTTTAGTTGCTCAGGTAAAAATGTTTTATTCGTTCATTCTGTGGAATTAAAAATCTTATCACACATTAAGTAACAGTAAGAAGGTTTGTCTTGCTGAGACAACATCTATATTATTATTTTTTTATCAACATCCACTGTCGAGTTGTTGTGCGGTGGCCAGTCAGGAAAAATACCAGGGGACCTCCAGAAAGATTTAAGGGTCTCGCTAAAGAGTCCATGTTTTGTTTTCTCACACAGACTGTCACACTCCTGACTTCTTTTGTTTATTAAAGGGTCACTATACTCACTCAAACAACTTTGTATATTGTAAAAATAAAATGTCGTGGTAGTAAAATGATGTTACTTACATATTTGTCTATGCCTACTTTATTAAATTTTCAATGTTTAGTAACTGCTTCTAACTGCCCCCCACCCCTTAGTCACTGCCCACTTGCAAATCCAGCTGACACTTATACATTCTGAATAGCCTTCACAACCCAACACTATACAGCTCATTAACATATCTTCCTGACACTGCTGATAGAGGGTGGGGAGGGGGGCTGCTGCTGTGACACTTCTCCTTTTCTTCTGACAAGCAAGTAGACCTGCTTGGGGGGGGCTCCTTAAGTTACCTCCTGTGACACACTCCTGCAGCAGACCTGGCTTGCATCTCTCCCCCTCTCACTGGTGTCCACAAAAATCTTAAAGGTAATGCTTACCCCCAAAACAATAAAATATTATTGCCCATTATTCTAGCTTTAAAGGGGCAGTTCAGTGGAAATTATCAATATTTGTTAAATTGTTAGTTTGTGTAATTACTTATTCTACATATTCTCTCCCATTTTGAAAAATCAGTTGATTTCATACCCTTTGCTGTTCCCTGCTGTTGACATTAGTGAGCTGACATTTTAGGTTCTAATGGTCATTTTTCTTCCCAGGATGCACTACATCCTTGGAATTTTCCTAACAGTAATTTCTACTAATTGACTGTTGGATGGGTCAAAGATGCTCAGATCTCTACTGAGCAACTGAATCAACCCAGGCGCTGGGTCAAGGGCAAGACCATAACGGTCTCTACTAGAGGTCCTGCAAACAGGAAGTCAGTATTTCGGTTGCATTTATTTATACACAGACTCAATGCTGAATGGGTAGATTAAGGTCATTGGGATTAAAAAATACTGCTCTTTTTTCTGAAAAGCCTTTGTATTTGCACTGAACTTCCCCAAAGCCAAAAATCATTAAATTACGTTCAGCCAATTATAAGATACATACGTTTTTACTACCTTCTATTTGCAGACCAGGGGCATCTCTGTGTAAATCCAAACACTCTTACGTCACCCACGTCTGTGGCTTTTTTGTTCCCGCGCAGACTTCATCCTCCTTAGCCCACCCCCCCACCACCATCTGGATCCATCCTTCCTTCTCCTTCCACCTAGTGTAAAATCCTTTAAATATAAGATAGATACCCACTGCCCAGACCTCTACTGACGTCAGTCGTGTCTGTGAATGGCCGCATCTTAGCCAATCACAGATGTGGCTTCCGGTCCAGCCCCCTGCTTGCAAGTTCCTGCAAGCAGGGAGTCAGATCAATGCGCTGGAGGATCAAAGGGGCTGTAAGTACTGTTCTTTTCTTTTTTTCAAAAAATAATATGACGGTGGGCATGAGGTATCTATCTTATGTTAAAAGATCAATTTTAAGGTGGACATACCCTTTAACTTATACTAATAAATGGTATCTCAGTTGCACAACCAAATACGCTCCACTGCTGCGTTACACCACTCTACATGGCGGTTATCCCAGTATAACAACACTACTAAATCCCATACAGAAGAACCAAAGGTCTCCTAATAAAAGTACACCCCAATGGAGCACTACGCTGTTAAGCAGTAAAACATTTTAATTTTATTTAGCGATAAAATCAAACTTCACAAACAAACCATAAAGTAACACAATACCCTCCCCTCCCCCCACCAAAAATCTAAAACCGGGGTGTCCCCCGTAGGTGACCATATACTTCCACCCCCCAACACAGCGATATACCCCAGTCCTAATATGATAGCCGCATACAAGATCAAATGCTGGCAGTGGTTTAAATATATCAAAACCTGGACACAATGTTAGAATGGAATTGCTTAATTATCCCGGTGGATGTAACCAAATGATTGTGGAAACAATGTATGCAGTTGCTAAATCAGCCCAATCGATGTAGCCAAATGGTAATAAAAGCTGTTACCGCTATATGCACAGTTGCCCCAGGGTTTATACCATTATCCGGTGGGGCTTCGCACAGGTGAGGCGGCCGCTGCTCCTGGATTCCACCAACTCCCGATTTCCAAGTGGTCATCCGTCCATCAGCTGGTAGGTGTAGATGCACCTCACCTGCCGGATCTGGTGGTCCCGCACAGGGGCTGCTGCCACTCCGTAGTGCATATGCTATAAGACAAAAGCAGGGCTGGGCATAAAAAATTCCGCTCACATGCAAACGAACTGGACTCCCAGGTTAGGTATAGCAACCGGACCAGAGTAATGCTGGGGGAGGCACCAACGCGTGTTTACCCTTGTGATAGATATCACATGCAGGCTTCCTCAGGGTGCAACATCACTCTGATTCCTATGATTTTAAAGGTAAGTCTTTAAGGTGCCGAGTCCTTTTTCCTACACCTGGTGGTGAGGAGACAGGGTTGCAATATGGTTGAAATGTGAACAGGTACATATAATCCTTAAGCCACTATAACACCTTCAGTGAAACTAAATAACAATCAAGATAACTCCTAAAGGTAGGTCATAGGGTGGCAGTGTCCCATTACTTACACCAATTGGTGAGGAGACCAAATTGCTATTAAAATGTAAATTATTACATATAATCATGAGACAATAGAAACACATTAATTTTAACATATTTGCAATCAATTTTCATCGATTGGGAACACCGTATCACCATACTATTTAAATACAGGCTATTATTTACAAATGTGAAACATAACCAAATGGGAATCATTGTATATTGTTTGAAACCGAGGATGACCAACTCCTATGATACACTCCCATTCTGACTCCCATTTGCCACATTTTCTGTTACCCCTCATTGGGGAGTTTTTTTAACCAAGAATCCATTGTGCACTCCTGGTCTCTAAAATTACTTTTAGACAACCTATCGCACAAATGATGTGCTCTTTGTGCCTAATTCCTCATCCTCCGACAGAAGGTACCAATGTTTTTGGAGGATATTTCTCAGCTTGGGCCATTCTTGATTTTAAGCGAGGCAAATCTAATTTTACCTTCCTCTTCCACATTTTGAACTCTTTTTAGAGCCAAACAAGAGATTATCTTGAGTGGTCACCAGTGCTCTATCTCGACCCTCTTGATAACTCTTTGGCTTATGTCCGCTTTTGCTTAGTCTCTCACCCAGTTCATTAGCTTATATTTTAAAGGACTTATCATCTGAACAGTTCCTTCTTACCCGAAGGAACTGTCCCACCGGTATTGCTTTTTTGGTGTTTTCTGGATGATGACTATTCGCATGCAAATGCGAGTTAACCGATATGGATTTCCTGTGAGTGGAGGTTTTTAGCCTACCTCCTTCTTTCCAAATATTAAGATCCAGGAAATTAATTTTGTCTCTTCCCACTTCATATGTTAAATGAATGTTTCTGCCATTTCTGTTAAGGCCACTGACAAAACATTCTAAGTTGGTGAACTTGGAGAACCCTTCCACAGCAGGAGGATATCATCTATAAATCGGATCCACATCACTATGAGTCCTCAAACCCAATCTTGTCGCCACCTCTAGTACATCTAAATGTTCCCATAGGCCAAGGTGGAGGTACCCGTATGAGGGCACGCAAGCCGCTTTTATCGCCGTGCCTCTCACCTGCCTATAGTACTTATTATTATTAAACACAAAGGTATTATTTTTCAGGATAAAGTCAAAACTTTTAACTTAACATCTCCACACCCCAATCCCTAAGATCATCATAGTTGCTTACCTTCCTTCAATCCCTGAAGCCCACAATACTTACATTTCTCTGCCAAGCTTTTCCTCCCTTGTCTCTCCTGTAAGCTTAGAGAATTCTTAGACGGGCACCCCCTCTGTGCCGGAATGCAGTCACTCATCTTCCATGATGTCGCCATCATGATAGAAACTAATTACTGCAATCTGAAAGAAAGCCAGCATCTGTGAGAGATGCTGGCTTTCTTGTGAAGCTAAAATGTAAGGAACTAACAATCTTGGGGCTTGGAAGTTGAGGAAATTAATCTTTTTTTTTCTTGGCATGGACATGCCTTTTAAGGGCTTGTTTACACTTCTTATGGACCACAAGGGACAGTCTGTTTTTTGTCCATTTTGGTCTATGTGCAGCAGTCAGTTTTCCCTATCTTCGTTAAAAACAGCAGCAGTGCAATATTTTTGAATCGAGTCAATCCGATTCATTAAAAAAACACACTGTGGCACACGTTTCTGTCTGGAAATGGACAAATATTTTCTACTGTGAACAAGCCTTTAGGGTAGAAATACTTTCGCACAGGTATTAGTGAGATTTTGATGATAATGAATTATTTGCAATGGAGATTCCCCTTATAAATAGTTTCTTCACTGCAGTCACACTACAAAATGCATGACATTGGTAAACTCACTGTTGCATGTCTATTATCGTAGCACATACGATTCGAGGAGTAATCGAATGCGCCCTGAAAATTGATCACAGAGTACTTGCTCTGTTGGCAAAATGCGATTGTAAGTTAGTGTGGCTTAGACTTCACTGTACTGGAAAATTCTTAAAGAACTGTTTCCAGAATTTAAGCACTGCTGCTTAAATAAATAACCCACACAAAAGAAATGTTTGTCTTTCTTGCTGTTTATATATTTTTATCTTAAGCTTTTATTTTTCTAAAATATTTAAAATAATAAATAGTAACATAGTAATTAAAGGAGAACTAAAGTCTCCAGACAACATTGTCCCAATAGACAGAGCACATTCACAAACATACAACAAGCTGTGTCTCACCTCTCCCTTTGCTGTGGCCATTGGGTGATTTATGAAAACAACCTGTGAGTACTAGGGGTCAGCTCCCACAATCCACCTTAGCTGGGTAAACCCCCATCTAAGTGTCTGTGTACAGGCACATGCTCTGTAGTGCTCAACAGATCAAAACAAGGAAGTTGCAGCCTCGCTTCCTAGAAGCTGACAGCCAATCACATTACATCACAGAGATCCTCCATGACACAGAACAGAGATTTCAGTTGTTTGTTTTCAAACACATTCAATGCTCCTGTCCTAACAATGATTTAATACTTTACTTTTCATACAAAAATAAGTAATCTTTACAGTGTATTTCATAGATAGCATGGATGTAAGAAATGGAATACTAACATTTCAGCAAAAATAAAAGAAATAAATGTAAGTCTGGGGAATAGAACCTGCAACTTGTACATTTACTCTGTCTTGCTAAAAGCAGAGCTCTTACCTCTAGGCTAATGGAGATAATTAGTAGATAGCTGGTACATGTAGAATCTTTTACTATGAACATAATGGAAACAAAAATAAAGGAAACTATGGGGATTAGAACTTGCAACCTTCTGGACTGTGTGTTTCTATAACTGGCATCTTACAAGGTGAGCCATGACTGAGTAAGCTGAACACTTTGGTACATTTAGGAGCCTCGTCTTTTGCTGGGGACATAATAGAAACAAAAAATAAAAGAAGTCTGGGGTATTGAACTTGTGACCTTCTGAATTGTGTATTTTTAAACCTGGAGCCTTACCCGATGCGCCACCACTAAACAAGCAAAGTACTCCAGTACATTTGGAAGCTTTTTTTTTTTTTTTTTTTTGCTAAACAATTCCTAAAGAAAATGGAATATGGAAGTTCCTGATAAGACTTTGAAAGCTGCTTGTTACCCTACAGTTTATTTTCCAGAAAGTCACACTGAATGGTTAATAGATTATGGTAACAATCAGCTTTCAAAGTCTTTTTAGGGACTTCCATATTGGTGTATAAACATCTGTATAGAAAACACTCTATCCATAGAGACAGTGAATACTGGGGTCAGGGGGCGTGGTTCTTTGATGACTTCATGGGCTGTGGGTTGTACTGGCAACAATATGGAAGCCTTCTTATTTACAGAATCTATTTCTTACATGTACTAAATGCAACTTACTAGAGAAGAATCTTACAATGTATAGGTGTTCTGGGGAGAAAAACTTTCACATTAGGTTTTAAAAATGTTAAGTTTAGTTCTCCTTTAAGGTTGAATACAGACATACTGTGCTTCCATCAAGTCCAACCTTTTCACCCTCATCTTTAACCCTACCTAACAGATGATCCAGAGGAAGGCAAAAAAAAAGAACAGCTAAAAAATCTGCTGAAAGATGGTTCCACAGTTTCACTATTCTCACTGTAAAGAAACATTTCCTAACCTAAAGATGAAACTTGAGCAGCCCTAACTTGTCAAATATGCCTGCATAGTCAAGCTCCCCCATTCCCTTTATTATTTTAGTTGCCCTTCTCTGAACTGCTTCCATTTCCAAGATGTCCCTTTAATACAGTATATGGGATTCCAAAACTGCACTGCATATTCGAAATGAGGCCTTACCAGTGCCTTGTAAGGTGCAAAAATAATATTTTTCTCTCTTGAATCTATTCCCTTTTTTATACAAGAAAATCAGGGAGATTCAACAAAAGTTCTTATCGATAAAAATGGTGCTAATTTTGCCCCAACCAATCAGATATTATTTTACATTTGAAAGCTAACATCTGAATAGTTGGGGGAAATTAGCACCATTTTTACCAATAAGAACTTTTATTGAATAACCCTGAATATATTGCTGCCTAGCATTATTTGCTACAGCTGTTATCTACCAGAACCCCCAAATCTTTTCCCATTAGATTCATTTAAGTTATCCACAGAGTTATTTATGGTGTAGGTGGCACAAGGATTGTTAAACCCCAAATGCATCACCTTACATTTATCAACGTTAAATCTCATCTGCCATCTTGATAATCTATCTAGTTCTGCTTGCAGCAATTGCACATCATGAAGCGTCCAAAGCCCTGCATAGTATAGTGTCATAGTTTCATTAGCAAACACAGACCTTGCTTCTAAGTCATTTATAAACAGATTAAAAAGAAGTGTCCCCAGTACAGAACCCTGAGACACTCCCCCACATAAATGTAGCTCCTTTGAACACCACTCTGTTTGCGATCCAATAACCAATTCTCTATCCATGTACAAATGTGGGTTTTTTTGTTTTTTTTTATACCATCAGTCCTCAGTTTATATATTAATCCTCTGTGTGGCACAGTATCAAAAGCTTTAGCAAAATCCGAGTATACCACTGCTATGCCTGAATCAGAATTCTTACTCGATAAGATCCCGTAACAAAGTGTCCAGCACCTTCCCTGCCACTGATGTTAGGCTGGTCTATAGTTACCAGGCTGGGAACAACTACCTTCTTTGAAAATTGGTATTACAGTGGCACATCACCAGCCAAAAGTGAATCTGAAAACATTAGAAACAGTGGTCTAGATTAAACTGGACCAAGCTCTTTTAAGACCCGAGGATATATTTCATCAGGTCCTTGGGTTTTATTGATATGAACTTTGCCAAATGTTTCCATACCATATCTTCTGCCAGAGTGAATATTCCTCATTTATACCCTTCATATTATTACAGTTCCTGCTATAAGGACTAGGATTATCTATAATAAATACAAAGGGGAAAAATGGTTTAGCACATTATTTTTTTGGCATCCTATATAACCATCTCATCCCCATTATTTAATGGTCACACCTTCTCAGTCCTCATCTTTTTCAATTCATATAGTTTAAAAACATTTTGGGGTTGTACTTGCTTTATTCTGCTATCCATATTTCATTTTCTATTTTAGCTAGTTTAATTAATTTGGCTTGAAAAAGCCAAATTACTGTTCTTTCTATTTCTTTTTCTTCTTCCGTTTTCTTCTTCCGCTTTTTTGGACTGTATCTCCTCCCACAGTTTTTGAGCTAGAGACATGAAATTGTGCGGGGCATATAGGAGAAGTGTGCTTTCTTCTAGCTAAGGAATCCATGGAAGCGTTACAGTGTTATTGGCGAATTTCCTGACATTTTTTTCCCATAGACTATAATGGTAACAATCCTCAAATGTGGATATTTCAAAACAGTTTGTTTCATGGTCCTAAATACAAATGGTGATACCCCCAACCCCCAACAAAGACACAGGTACACCCACCTACTGACCTACATTTCCATGAAAACCATATTTAAAGGGTAACTAAAGTCAAAAAAACTAATTACATTTATCCTCAATAAAAGATAGTGTTATGGTTGTAAACACAAAAAAGACATACCTCCTCAACCAGACCCAGGTACACACATCTACTGATCTACTTATCCATTACTGTGGCAGCCATACTTAAAGGGTAACTAAAGTAAAAAAAAAACTAATTTTGATATATCCTCAATAAAAAATAGTTTTATGGTTGTAAACAAAAAAAAGACATACCCCCTCAACCAGACCCAGGTACACACACCTACTGATCTACTTATCCGTTACAGTGGCAGCCATACTTAAAGGATAACTGAAGTCAAAAAAACTAATTTAGATTTTTCCTCAATAAAAGGTAGTTTTATGATTGTAAACACAAAAAAGACATACCCCCTTAACCAGACCCAGGTACACACACCTACTGATCTACAACAGCCAGAGCCAGCATGGTATTGTCTTGTATAAAGAGAGGTATGGATTCAAGGGAGGAAAATGTAATTCTCCCTCTTTACAAAGCATTGGTAAGGCCTCATTTGGAATATGCAGTGCAATTTTGGAATCCTGTGTACAAAAAGGACATCTTTGAAATGGAAAGGGTTCAGAGAAGGGCAACTAAATTAATAAGGGGATTGGGGGAGCTTGAATATGAAGAGAGACTGGAAAAGTTACAATTATGTACGCTGGAGAAAAGGGGCTTGTGTGGGGATATGATTACTGTGTATAAATACATTAACGGGCCATACAATAAACTATCTGGGGCATTGTTCACCAATAGAACATGTCAAAGGACACGAGGACATCCCTTAAGACTTGAAGAAAAAAGGTTTAGGCTTCAAGCTCGGAAAGGGTTTTTTACTGTGAGAATGGTAAAGCTATGGAACTGTCTTCCAGTGGACGTTGTAATGGCAGGTTCATTGGTCAGTTTCAAAAAAAAGCTGGATGAGTTTCTGCAAACAAGGAATGTTACAAGTTACTGGTATTGATACATAAAGTAGAGTTGATGCAGGGAAATTTCCGATTGCCACTTGGAGTTTGGAAGGAATTTTTTTCCCCCTTCATAAATTTGGTGGGTTTTTTTTTTTTGCCTTCCTCTGGATCAACAGTTAGGCAGGAAATGAGGATATTGCTAGATGGGTTGGACTGGATGGACGTATGTCTTTATTCAAGATCAAATACTATACTATACTATACTACTTATCCATTACTGTGGCAGCCATACTTAAGTATGGGTAACTAAAGTCAAAAAAGCACATTTTGATCAATAATCAAAAATGTTTGTTTTTTTAACCCCCAACGTGATACAGATATACACTCCTACTGACCTACCCTTCCATTACTGTTGCAGCCATACTTAAAGTGTAACTAAAGTCAAAAAAACTAATTGAATAATCTTTTCCCCTCTGTATACACTATAGATGATCCAAGTACAGATATCATAGAGTATAGTAGCAATAATGGTGCACTTTGGCTAACCGAGGATATGGTACAGAAAGAACTAAATAAGGTTAATATTAATAAATCTCCTGGACCAGATAAAATACATCCTCGGGTACTTAGGGAGCTAAGTTCAGTTTTATCTAGGCCATTGTTTCTTATTTTTGCTGATTCCCTCATGTCCGGTGGTGTGCCTCTGGATTGGAAAAAGGCTGATGTTATTCCAATATTTAAAAAAGGTAGTCGTTCATAGCAGGGTAATTACAGGCCTGTAAGTTTAACTTCAGTGGTGGGGAAGATCCTGGAAAGTTTAATAAGGGAACATGTTCTATAGTATGTTTCAAGGACTGACATTATAAGTAGTAACCAGCATGGATTTAGGAGGAATAGATCTTGTCAAACTAACTTGCTTGGCTTTTATGAGGAAGTAAGTAGAAATTTAGACTCTGGCATAGCAGTAGATGTAGTTTACTTGGATTTTGCAAAGGCTTTTGATACAGTCCCCCATAGGCGACTAATGTATAAGCTAAGGTCTGTTGGTCTGGGGAGTCACATTTGTACATTGATAGAAAATTGGTTAATGAATAGGATGCAGAGAGTAGTTGTTAATGGGGCTTCATCATTATGGACTAAAGTGCTAAGTGGGGTGCCACAGGGTTCTGTGCTGGGGCCGCTTCTAGTTAATCTATTTATTAATGATTTGAAAGTGGGTATTGTCAGCAAGGTTTCTGTGTTTGCTGACAACACAAAACTTTGTCGACCATTAAAAACTTCAGAGGATGTGCAGTCGTTGCAAGGGGATCTAGATAGATTGTCACATTGGGCTGCTAAGTGGCAGATGAAATTCAATGTTGATAAATGTAAGGTGATGCATTTTGGACTTAAAAATCCTTGTGCTACTTATACTATAAATGGCTCTGTGTTGAGTGAATCCCTGTTGGAAAGGGATCTTGGAGTTTTGGTGGATAACAAACTTAAAGGTAGCAAGCAGTGCCAGGAGGCAACAGCCAGAGCCAGCATGGTATTGTCTTGTATAAAGAAAGGTATGGATTCAAGGGAGGAAAATGTAATCCTCCCTTTCTACAAAGCATTGGTAAAGCCTCATTTGGAATATGCAGTGCAATTTTGAAATCCTGTGTACAAAAAGGACATCTTTGAAATGGAAAGGGTTCAGAGAAGGGCAACTAAATTAATAAGGGGATTGGGAGCTTGAATATGAAGAGAGACTGGAAAAGTTACAATTATGTACGCTGGAGAAAAGGGGCTTATGATTACTGTGTATAAATACATTAACGGGGCCAGACATAAACTATCTGGGGCATTGTTCACCAATAGAACATGTCAAAGGACACAAGGACATCCCTTAAGACTTGAAGAAAAAAGGTTTAGGCTTCAAGATCGGAAAGGGTTTTTCACTATGAGAACGGTAAAGCTATGGAACTGTCTTCCAGTGGATGTTGTTATGGCAGGTTCATTGTTCAGTTTAAAAAAAAAGCTGGATGAGTTTCTGCAAACAAGGATGTTGCAAGTTACTGGTATTGATACATAAAGTAGAGTTGATCCAGGGAAATTTCCGATTGCCACTTGGAGTCAGTAAGGAATTTTTTCCCCCTTCATAAATTTGGTGGGGTTTTTTTTTGCCTTCCTCTGGATCAACAGTTAGGCAGGAAATGAGGATATTGCTAGATGGGTTGAACTGGATGGACGTATGTCTTTATTCAACCTCAAATACTATACTATGCTATACTAATTTTGACCAATCATCAAAAAAGTTCGTTTTTTTTAACCCCCAACCCATCACAGGTACACACACCTATTGATCTTCTTATCCATTAATATGGCAGCCATACGTAAAGGGTAACTTAAGTAAAAAAAAATAATTTTGATCAATAATCAAAAGTTTGTTTTTTTAACTTCCAACCTGATCCAGGTACACACACCTACTGACACACCCTTCCATTTCCATGGCAGCCATATTTAGTGTTCAATGTTTTTATTAAGATTTTCAAAAAATATTACAAATATAAACAGTTAACTTAGTCCATTATTTTTCCATTTTGCATATATATATTTGTTCACTTCATAAATATTTCCGTATTATAACTAGAATGGCGTTTCGCGGACCCGAACCCGGATCCGCCGCGGATTTCTCCCGTCCGCGAACGGCGATTATTCCGGACTTCCGAACTTCCGAACTGCGGATTTTTTTTTTTACGGAAATTTTCGAAAATACGAGTATCTCTGTAATTACGAGGATCTACGATACTTTCGGATCCGGAAAAACCGATGATCCTCTTATTTACGAGGATTCGCGTAATTACAGGATTCGCGTAATTACGAGGATTAACGTAGTACAGTATTCTCGTAATTACGAGAACACTCGTAAAAACGAGTAATTCGTGTAAATTTTTCAAACGGACAAGCCACTGATCCAAATTAGCCAATGGCAGCTATCATAGTACGGAAAGCCTCGTTTTTTTACGGAAATCCTCGTTTTTACGGGAATCCTCGTATTTTCGAAAAATACTGTTTTTTTAAACGCACGCTAGCGGACTGTTTATGGTATTGTTGGCATTTATACGTGCTTCTAAGGCCAATTACCCAGGTCCCTGAGTGGTTAAGTGTACGTTACCAAGGCTATTTAGACCACTTTTAATGCGGATTTTGCCGAACTTTCATTTTAATACTTTTTAACCGGGTCCGCTCGCGGATTTTCGAATTTTCGGATTTTTTCGAACATCCGCGGATCCTCGCGCGGACCGGATTTTTCGAAGTTCGGACATCTCTAATTATAACATAATAATATTCCATACATATTTGACATATATATTCTTATTTTCATTTATCGGCCGTGGTAGTACTTTTATTATAAATGGAGAAAGGTAGAGAAAATCATACTTAAACATAAATAACAAAAAAATAAAATTAAACTTTTTGTAACTCATGACTTGCCTCGTGTTTTTATTCATTTTTAAATTGAGCTTACTATTGCAGCTTCTTATCAGTAGCCAGCACCATGGTCATTCCCTTTGGGGTTATTTTTGTGGATTTTTTCGTTTTATAACTCCCTGGTAATTTATATGGGTAGTGTTATTGAATATTTACTGTTTACCCAGGGAGTCCATATTTTAGTGAACACATCTAGAGTATCCTGCAAAATATGAAAGATTCTCTCGTTGATCATGATATTGTTTATTCTTGCCAGCACCCTCGATGTGTCTAATGTTTGTCCTCTCCACTGTGCCCCTATATGTATTTTAACTGCTAACATGATATACTGGATCATTTTGTTATTTTGTTTTTTTAGTTCCGGGATGTTGTGTCCTAGGAGTGCTACCAGTGGAGAGGGTTCGCATTGCACATAGAGGATTTCTGATATTACTGTAAATATATCCTCCCATAATTTTTGTACTAGGTGGCATTTCCACCATATATGGTAAAAATCCCCTCTCTGGTTACAATTTCTAAAGCAGAGTGGGCTGATTGTTGGGAAAATTTTGGCCAATAGTACTGGCACTTTATATACCCTATACATCACTTTCAGAGAAGTTTCCCTTAATGCTACATTCAAACTTCCCCTATTTAAATTTTCATATGTCTCTTCCCATTGATCCTTTGTCAGCTCCATGTTCAGATCCGCCTCCCATGCAGCCTGGAATTTGTATGTTGCCTTTTCTTCATTTTGCCATCGGTAGAGTAGCGATAGTGTGTGTTTCGTTGAGGTTTGTTTAAGACAAAATTTTTCGAAATCTGTTAGAGCTGTGTTATTCTCTCTAGTTGCGATTATTTTATTTATATATGTTGAGATTAAGATGTATTGGAACTGATGTCTTGGTGGTGTTGGATATTTATTGCGTAGATTTGGTAAATCTATACCTGTGCCATTGTTATAAAAATGTGCTAGTCTGAATATACCTGTCTTTTCCCACCATATATATCCTTTTTCCAGATAGGCTGCCTGAAATGCTGGGTCTTGTGTTATGTTGAGCATTAGTGAAGATTTTGATATCCATTTATATCTGTTTTTATTTCTCTGCCATATCTTTAAGGTAGTTTGTGTGCAAGGGCTTATTGGTTTTGATAGTATTGTTTTATTGTTGGGTAACCAGGCTATGGAGTCTATAGTTACCGGGTGTAAAAGATCGGATTCTAGTGTAACCCAACTGGGTATATTGGTTGTGTTTTGCCATGTGATAAGGTGTGTAAGTTGTGCTGCTATATAGTATTTGTATAAGTTAGGAACTCCCATTCCTCCTTGTGATTTAGGTTTATAGAGTATGGATTTTGCTATTCTTGGCTGTTTATTTTGCCAGATAAATTTTATTGTTTGATTTTGTAGTGGGTCTAGCCATGCTTTGGATATTTGTATTGGTAGGCATCTAAAGTGGTATAACAGGCGAGGCAGAATGTTCATTTTGAATGTGTTAATTCTGCCTATCCAAGATATTTGTAATTTGTCCCATCTAATAATGTCTGTTTTCAATTTTTTAAGAAGGGGTGGGATGTTTTCCTGGTATATTGTGTCGTATTTTGGTGTTAGTTGTATGCCTAAGTATGTAAAACCCTCGTTTTTCCATTTTAAGTTAAAGTTAAGTGTTAGTAGTTTTTTTTGATGGTCAGTGAGGTTGATACCCATCACTTCTGTTTTGTCTTGGTTAATTTTAAGTCCGGATATAGTTGAGATTGTCTGAAGTGTGCTAAATAAATTGGGTAATGCTATCAATGGAGTTGATACGGTTAGGGCAATATCGTCTGCGAAAAGACTGATTTTATATTCCCTGTTTTCTATTGTGATTCCTTGTATATTGGTGTTGTTACGTATGTTATGTGCTATCGGTTCCATTGCTAGTATGAACAGTAATGGTGATAAGGGGCAGCCTTGTCTTGTACCTTTTAGTGTTTCTTTCATATAAAGCCAGTCCAGACTATCAAAAGCTTTTTCAATATCAAGTGTCATGATGCAACTTTTGTTGTTATTTTTGTTCGCATAGGCTATAATGTTACATAGTTTTCTGATATTGTCTGCTGCTTGTCTGCCTGGTACAAAACCTACCTGGTCATTATGTATTAGTTCTGGTATATATGGGTTTAGTCTTGTGGATAATATTTTTGTTAATATCTTGATATATGAGAGATATGGGTCTATAATTTTGTGGTTCAGTAGTGGCTTTCCCTGGTTTTGGTAGCAATGTGATATGTGTTGTATTCATTTCCTGTGGTAATTGTTCTCCTTTCATTATACAGTTAAACATATTGACTAAATGTGGAGTTAGTAGGGATTCGTATTTTTTATAATATATGCCTGAGAGACCATCCGGCCCCGGAGCTTTATGAGCTTTGAGTTGTTTTATGGCTTGAATTGTCTCTTGGGTTGTGATATTTTGTGCTAATGCATTTGCAAATTGCGGATTCAGTGATGTTTGTGGGGTGTTTGTTTGTAAAAATTCTTGGATTGTGTTTTTATTTGCTGTATGTGGGTTTGTGTACAATTAAGTATAGTATGTGTGAAATATTTTGTATATTGTGTCTGGGTCTGTGGAGAATGATCCTGATTCTGTTCGTATTTTTGATATTTTTGGTATGTTTGCTTTGGATTTGAGTAAGTTGACCAATGGTTTGTCTGGTTTGTTCCATTTTTGGTAGTAGAATTGTTTTTGCCAAAGCATTGCTTTTTCTACTTCCTGTGATTGAAGGGCATGTAATTGTTGTCTTGATGTTTTAACTTGTTCGTATGTTTGTCTGTCTCCTGTTTCTATATGCTTTGTTTCTAATATATGGATTTGTTGTTCCAGGTTGGTGAGTGTTTTCCTATATTGTTTCTTGCGTTGGGATGCTATTTGTATGATGTGTCCCCTTATTACCGATTTATGTGCTGCCCAAAGTATCGGTTGGCTAACTTCTCCATTGTCGTTTGTGGCGAAATATTATTTTATATTTTTTTGTATTTGTTCTTTTATTAATGGGTCTGTTAAGAGAGATTCATTTAGTCTCCAGCTTGCGCTTCTTAGTTTTGGTTGTCCTGTTGTTATTTTTATTTGTATGATTTTGTGGTCTGACCAGACACAAGTCTCCATAGTTGCGGTTTGTATGGCTGGGAGTAATGATGTGGAACATAGTATGTAGTCTAGTCTGGCATAGCAGTTATGCGGGATTGAGTAGTATGAGTAATCTTTAATGTTAAGATTTTTTTCTCTCCAGCAGTCTGATAATCCTATCTTTTCCATTGTCATATGTACTTTGCGTAGGGTGCGTTTGTTGTAGTTGAGTTTGTGTGATTTGGATCTGTCCCAAGCCAAGTCTAGTGGGAAATTAAAATCTCCTGCTACTATTATGTTTGCTTGTGGATATTTGTTGAGGGTATTAAGTATTGGTGTGACAAATTTATGCTGATGTGTGTTTGGGGCATATATGTTTAATAGGGTATAGAGTGTATGATTTATTGTGCAATGTACTATCATATATCTGCCCTCCCTGTCAAGTTCTGTTTTAATTATATTTATATTTAAAGTATTGTGAAATAGGATAGTAACTCCGCATTTTTTGGCTGGTCCTTTTGCTGATATGAAGTGTTTGTAGTGTTTATTTATGAATTGTGGTGCAGATTTTTGTGAAAAATGGGTTTCTTGTAAAAATATTATGTGTGGTTTGTATTTACTGTATTGTTTAAATGCTATGGTTCTCTTTTGGTAAGTGTTGAATCCCCTGACATTGTGTGATATACATACTAATGTTGTTTGATTATTCATGGGTATGGTGTTTGGGTTTGCTTACGTTTTGTTGTTTTTTGCCTGTGTTCCAGCTCTTGGATGATGGTGTGGATTATTTTGATTTGGCTGCATGGGAGGCGAAGTCCCTGGGCCGAGTCACATATACATCTGAAACAGAAATAAATTATATAAAGAAAACTTAACAAACTATAAACATTTTCATCCACATCATGGATATTAAAAAATAGCTTTCTTTCTAGGCTTCGTTTGACCCTGTTGTCCTCACAGGGCAGTGGAAGCATATTTAGGGGGTTCCTACGTGTGCCCCTTGACCTGGGATTATAAAAGAATTTCTATACAGTTCTGTGTCATGATGAGCCCTTGCCTTACCCTCTTCTTTATATGTTTGTTTGTTTGGTTGTGTGGGAGATGTTTATTTTCTAGTGTGTGAGGATACACTGTGTATGTTTGTGTTTGGTTTCTCCTTGGGTATTGTGTTTGGTTCCTTCTTGGATTATGTTAGTTCTGTTAGTCATCCTGTTTTTACCTTTTTCCCCTATTTTCTTCCCTCCTTTTTCCTTTCCTGTCATTTCTCCCTTCTCCTCTCTCCTCTCCTCCTTCTCCCTCCCTCATTCTCTTTCTTTTCCCCTCATCCCTCCTCCTTTCTTCACCTTCCCCCCATACTATTTATCAAAAACTTTTCTAAAATTATATGATAGAGTGTATCAGGTATTATTTGGGTATATAGTGATGATATACTTATTTTTTTTTTTTTTTTTGGTTTTCTTTTTTCCTTTTTGTTTACAATACTGCATTTCACCTTTAATATACATTTCCTGCCGTGTTAATTGCCCTTTCGGGCCAGTTTCAATGCCCCATATAGTGCTATACATTATATATTACTGGATATATGAAAATGATATGCTTGTTCTTATACTATACATCATACTCATCTTTAATATACTTTTCCTGCGGTGTTATTTGCCCCTTCGGGGCGGTTTTAAAACCCCTTATAGTACTATATCTTATATATCATTTAGATATATGATGGCAATATGCTTGTTCTTACACTCTACGGAATAGCATCTTTCGCATGCATTACCTGCAATATTATTAGCCCCTTCGGGCCTGTTTTGAAGCCCCATATAATATAATACATTAAATATTATTTGGGTATATGGAGGACATATGCTTATTCTTATACTTTATGGTTTAGCATCTTTAATATACATTTCCTGCAATATTATTTGCCTTTTCGGGTCTGCTTCGAAACCCCATACAGTGCAACACATTACATATTACTTGAATATATGATAATGATATGCTAACTCTTATACTTTGCATCCTAATCATCTTTTATATACATTTCCTGCGTTGTTTTTTTGCCCCATCGGGGCGGTTTTAAGACCCCTATATAGTACATTGCTGTAAGCATCACTTGGGCTTATAATGGTGGTATATTTGTTCTGATACTTTCTTGCTTAACATCCTCAATATATATATCTTGCAGTATTATTTGCCCCTTCGGGCCAGTTTTAAAACCCCATATAATACCATACATTTGTATTTACTTAGATACATAGTGATGATGTGCTTGTTTTTATACTTTACAGTTTAGTAACTTTGGTACGCATTTCCTGTAGTATTATTCGCCCTTTCAGACGGTTTTAAACCTCTAAATAATGTAATACATTCGATATTATCCAGTGATATTATACTTATTCTTGTGCTATATGGTTTAGCATCTTTAATATACATTTCCTGCAGTTTCATTTGCCTCTTCGGGCCTGTTTCGGAATCCCATATAATACAATATTTTAAATGTCACTTAGATATATAGTGGTGATATGCTTATTCTTATACTTCATGGTATAGCGTCTTTGGTGTACATTTCCTGCAGTATTATTTGCCCCTTCGGGCCAATTTTTTGTTGATAAATTGGTGAGTCTCTGATTGGGTTATGGGTGGTGTGATAGAGTGTCCAAAGTTGGTGAGCAATTGTATGTTACTTGTTCCTACAAGTTAGGTTGGTGTTCTTGTTGTTGGTGACAGGGCCCGTCCCTTTTCCCTGTTGTTCTAGACTGTTATGATGGTTTTTGGGGTTTGGGTTTCTTGAGTTTCGGACAATGGTTGTTTCAGTAGTTTAGGTTCAGAGTGCGTGGGTACATTGCCGGTTGGTATTAGGGTTTGCTCTTCGTTAATGGTCTTTGATCTGTGCTGTTTTGGGTGTTTCTGGTGCTCAGTTTCTTTGTTTCTCTGGCTGTTTGTTGGGTGTTGTGGGTTGTCACATCCTTTGTATCTGTTTGTGCATTGTTCCTGATGCAATGGGTTCTCTCATGGATTGTATCTGGAATCCATGTTTGGATAGGATTTGGGCACCATCTTGTATATTGTCCACTGTAAATGTTTTGTTGTTTAACATAAATTGTAGTTTAAAGGCGAAGCCCCATCTATATCTTATACTTTGTTCTTGCAGAACTTTGGTGAGTGGTCTGAGGGCTTTTCTTTTGGAGAGTGTTTGGGGGGCTAGATCCGCATATATTTGGTATTTGGTGCCATTGTAGTCCAGATTTGCTTGTTTTCTAGCCTCCTGTAAAAGCTTTTCTTTTGTTACATAATAGTGTAGCTTTACTACTATGTCCCTGGGGATGGCGTCAGTGGGGGGCCTAGTCAGCGCCCTGTGGGCCCGATCGCATTCCAAGCGCTCCTCCGGTTCCTCCGGTAGGAGCGACCTGAGAATGTTGAGTGTAACCTCTTGGGCGTCTGCCAGGGCCTCCGGTATACCTCTTATACAGATATTGCATCTCCGTGACCTGTTCTCCAGGTCTTCTATTTGGAGGGAAAGCTTTTCTGCTGTGTATTGTAGGCCCTCAATTTCAGACTGCGAGGCTTGTATGGCGTCCGCCATTTCGTCATGTCTACCTTCGATGTCTGTGAGTCTTTGGCCTATTTCATGGATGTCGGACTGTATCGGTGAGAGTGCCTCATGTAGTTCCTCTTTAAGCAGTTTGCGCATTTGTGCTAAGGTGAGTGAGGTTTTGTCGGGGGAGTCTCGGTGGGTGCATGGCCCTTCCGTGTCTGGGCTGTCTGGGCCTACCTCTTCCTCCCGTTCTCTGGTCTCACGCGATTTGTGTTGGAATGCCTGGAGGTTTTTAATCGCGCTTCCTCCTTTATTCTGCCGTCCCGGCATTGCTGGGTTGTCCCCGATGTGTTTCCCAGCGTTTGGGTTACGGTTTTCTTTAGTAGCTTGTGCTGTTTGCTTATTTTCCCAGGGTTGGGGTGAGGAGCTCTTTCACCTTGCGGCCATCTTTGAGCTGCTCACGAGCGCCCCCGGCAGCCATATTTAAAGGGTAAACAAAAAGGGGTAACAAAGGGTAACAAAAAAACACATTTTGACCAATCATCAAAAAAATCCCCCAACCTGATGACTACACACACACCAACTGACCTACCTTTAATGCATGTGACATATTTAAAGGGTAAGTAAGAAAACAACAATGTCCTCTTCATTGGCATTGTTGAGTTTTAAAATCTGCAGCACAAACACATAAAGTCCCTTCCAAAATGCAGTCTTTCGAGCCAAATTCAAAGTTTATACTTAAACTTTCCCTTTCTGGTTGCTTTCTTGCACTCCTTATTACAGCTTTTATAATCCCTGAAAGACTGTTCTGATCGCTCTGATTTCAAAACTGTAAAAGCCTTTTTCTTTTTTTCCATTTCCCTTTTTACCTGAGTATTAGGCCAGGCAGGAGTGGACCTAATTGTTTGCACTTGTTTCCTAAAGGTATACATTTAGAAATGTAATAGTTTAATATCCCTTTAAAAGCAGTCCACTTCTGCTCAATATCTTTATCTAGGAACAAACCCCCCCAGTCTATGAGCAGGAGTGAAATCACACAAAATAACTCTTACAAAGGTTTCATGTGCATTTAATTTCCACCAGGTGCCTACAGAGTCAATCCAACTCCTCTATACAAATCAAAAGTCTCTGTCAGGGCACCCTGTGTTTTTTATTTAAAGAGAAAACAAATGCAATTGCATGAAAAATGCTTTAGGAAATTGCAGGAATGTTCGCGTTCCCGTGGTTTCCATGTTAGCGAAAATCGTGGGTGCAATTGTGAGTGAAAATACGCGGCGCAAACGCCTGAAAAACGCGCTAGTTTGGCCTAGCCCTTAATGCTACTAAGAGGATCAGCTTTTAGTAGCAACGAAATGCGATTGCATAGTGGTTTCAGGTCACAGAGGCCCAAGCTATATTGGTCATTGTACCACATTTCCATCTTAATAAGAATGCAACAGTCTTATCAGAGTAAATGATGATATCATTTACAGGTGCAATAAATAACAGTATATCAGTTTTTAATTTTTAGCAGTAGATCTCTTTATGTACAACACCTATACCTGCAACTTCAAAAAGTCATTATGAACTGTGTGTCTGAGACTGAAAATATTGAGCTGGCTAATTTGTGCATATCTATCCAGAATTGCAAAGGTAGCATTGTGTCATCTGCAGCTTTTGTTGTTAATACTTCAGCTTGTTGACTGAAGGAAACTTTCTAATGCAGCTTGGATCATGCTATAATTATAGCGCATGTCAGCTTAACCTAGTAGGAGACAATACCAATTTTCCGAATACTAAAGTTTCAAATTGAAAAGTTGCCAGACACAGAGTGTAGTGGAGCTTTCAAAATACCACTTCAGCTGAATATGTCTTTTTAATCCTTCGCTGTCAATGAAATGTCTATTAGGTAGTATAAACAGAAATGTTACAAGGACACCTTGTTCTGCAGTGTATGCTTTCCTTTTCAAAAGAAAAATAAAAATACATTATACTCATTTAATTAGATCTCATTACCTGATAATTAGCAACAGTGATACCCTAATAAAACTGAAGAACTTTGTTTATGTTTTTTTACTTTTATTTAAGGAGTTCTTTTTTTTTATTGCAAACAAGATAAAAAAATATGTGAACTCATTTTTTTAGTAACGGTAATAAAAGGTAGAAAATTAAATGACTTACAAAGATATTGCTCAGACAGTGCTTAGTAGTCTATTCAAAGCAATGCATTCTATTTTCTACATTTAACGGTATGTAGTTTTGACATTGTTGTCCAACCTTATTGCTTCTCAAATGAGTTTGCACTTGTAATGTAACCAATAAAAATGTAAGGTAATCAATGAAAACAAAATATAAATGAGCTAGTAAACTGAATCTATATTAGGAAACCCCCCTAAGTGATCTAAGTATAGACTACTTTGACTGTTAATATACTATAGCATATAATCGTGATATATCTCACTTATATGTACAAGGCGATCTGGGTGTATGTACCCCAGATTGTTCTCTTAGGGCACTGTTGATTCGTGCTTCTGGTTAGTCAGTTTCACTTTTCCCAGAAAGAAACGTTAGTTCAATAGTAGTACTAATAACAGCATAAGATTCACCCCTCCATGTGGGTGGTCCGAGAGCCCCAGACCCTTCGCTATGGTCCGACCTCGTCACACACTTGAAACAAACTTCAAAGGCTCACCGCACTCCCGCTTGTAATAGATCACCTGGGACTTACGTAGTTTGGTTAAAAAGTATGCTTTGTTTTAAACATCTTAAAAGAACAGACGACAGAACACCTGACGTGTTTCGAGCGATATCCTCGCTATTAATCATAGGCAAAGCATCTGTACAAACAGTTGGTTTAAGTAACGGTCCAAACTGCTGGTGTTCAAATTGGTCAAACAAAACCACATGTCAGGGTGTAGAGCATGCATGGTGTGCTGCAGTGCACCCGATCAAGTTAACCTACTCCAAAACGCTCCAATATATTAAAATATTCTGGAAAAACATTGACTCTCCATAGTTAAATATCAAATAGACCAAACAGACCAAAACAAATATCGAGCTGATATATAAAAATCCTAGAACGACTATCAACTTGATAAATAAATAGATATATAAATAAATAGATTAATAAAAAGATAAATAAGTAAGTAAATAAATAAATAGACAAATAAAAGCAGTGATATTCAGGAATGGAAAACACCATTATCTACATTTAGTAGGTTTAAAGGGTATCTATACTTCCAAAAATCAAATTTTCAAAATTCATACCTTTAGATAATGGTCCACCACTCCAACACATTTTTCAGATTTGAAATCCGAGCTGTAGATTCCCAGAAATATTCGTTTTAAATAACAGAATGTACAGGGAAAGACCTGTCACTCAAACCAAGTATGCTAATTTGTGTCCCTCCAGTGACAACTTACTAGGATCTCCCAAAACATGTCAAAACATTTATTAATATAACCCCAAATATAATGAGTGATTAATCATATTGGTCTCCTGTCTATCTATCTATCTAGCAGCCCCTCCCCCACCCACTTTCACAGCATGTACTTAGAAAGGGAGAGGGAAAAGTTTCTAACAGCAGCAGCAGCCAAACCCACTCTCAGCAGTGTCAGGAAGATATGTTAATGAGCTCTATAGTGTCGGGCTGAATAGGCTCTATATTATGTAAATTAATGTATCCAGTGTCGGCTGCATTACAAGTGGGCAGTGACTAAGGGAGGTGGGGGCCAGTTAGGAGCAGTTTCTAAACATTGAAAATTCACTTACAAAGCAGGCACAGACACACATGTAACTTACATCATTGTACTACCCTAACATTGTACTTTCAGATTATACAAAGTTGTTCCAGTGAGTATAGTGACCCTTTAATAAAGAAACAGATAGAATACATACCTTACTAAAGAAATAAGTGAGCTGGATTTTTACATTGAATACTAGAGTCCCAAATGGACTTAACTCAATATGTGATATCACATGTTATATGGGATAGTAGTATTTAGATTTATGATTTATATTCCATTTCTTTATTACACCTACTAAATGTAGATAATAGTGTTTTCCATTCCTGAATATCACTTCCCCTGCCTTTATCTATTTATTTATTTATGTATTTACTTATTTATCTTTTTATTAATCTATTTATTTATATATCTATTTATTTATCACGTTGATAGTTTAACTCTCGCCATCAGGAAAGTCCATAGGAGTCGTTCTAGGATGTTTATATATCAGCTCGATATTTGTTTTGGTCTGTTTGGTCTATTTGACCTTTAACTATGGAGAGTCATTGTTTTTCCAGAATATTTTAATATATTTTAATATTTTGGAGCGTTTTGGAATAGGTTGACTTAAAGAGGTATGAAAACTACAAAGGGTTAAAAATATAGGATAGTGATCATGCTTTATGAAACATCATTAGGATGTAACAGATTATTCTTTTGTATATGAAATGAGGATATAATGTATCCGGTTTTTACATGTTTATATTCTAGTGAAACTAGCACTTGTTATTAAGTATCCAACTAGCCGAGTGATTGGGTGCACTGCAGAGGTGAACCTTTGAAGTTTGTTTCAAGTGTGTAACCAATAAAAACACAAAAGATTTTAACAAAAAACCAATGTATTCAATTAAAACTTAAAGTAGCAGGGGAATTGATAATGTAGAAATACTTTGTACTAGTTCTTGGGTTAAGTCAGTGGCAACAGGACCTATGAATTTAAATGTGATGTTTCTAGCAGATAGCTATCCTCCCCTTAACAGTAACTTATTTCACTGACCAGGATGTTGTACAGACTTAAAATATCCAACAATGAGTTCCAGTGGGCAAATCAGAATGTTTCACCCAATAAATATTAAAAATCTTGGTACTACAGAAAAGCCCAATGATAAGTGTTGTCCGCACAAACCAAGAAAATTAAAAAAAGTTTAAAAAGTAGGCTAAGGCCACACTGCAGTGCATTCAAGTGGACAGGAAATGCACGCATTCGCTTCAATTTGAAACAACAATAGTTCAACACACGGTCGTATTGCGTGTGAACAATACGGCAGTGTGCCTAGCCCTTATTGAGCTAAGATAACTTACAAAAACTTTACCTTAAAGTTTGCAACCAACTCTTCAGTCTAATGCCAAGTATAAGCACTTTTTCAGCCAAAGATAATAAATGCAAAATTGATACAATAAAGTAGAAATATGTACCACATGTGCACTACATACTGTAGATATAGTATATGCAATAGGCTTGTAAAAAAAAAAAAAAAAGACTAGGGTACAAAGCAAACCCATCAATAAAACAAATGGCAAAGCAAAAAATATTGGCAGACACCTAAAGGTACAAATACATATTCTAAACCCAGGGTCTACACCCTACACATCTTTCAGAGAAGGGCAACTAAATTAATAAGGGGATTGAGGGAGCTTGAATATGAAGAGAGACTGGAAAAGTTACAATTATGTACGCTGGCAAGCAAAGGTGCTTGCATGGGGATATGAATACTGTGTATAAATACATTAACGAGCCATACAATAAACTTCTTGGGCATTGTTCACCAATAGAGTATGTCAGAGGACATGTGGACATCCCTTAAGACTTGAAGAAAAAAGGTTTAGGCTTCAAGTTTGGAAATGATTTTTCACTGTGAGAACGGTGAAGCTATGGACGTTGTTATGGCAGGTTCACTGGTCAGTTTAAAAAAAAAGCTGGATGAGTTTCTGCAAACAAGGAATGTTGCAAGTTACTGGTATTGATACATAAAGTAGAGTTGATCCAGGGAAATTTTCCACTTGGAGTCAGGAAGGATTTTTTTCCCCCTTCATAAATTTGATGGGGTTTTTTGCCTTCCTCGGGAGCAACAGTTAGGCAGGAAATGAGAATATTGCTAGATAGGTTGGACTTCATGGACGTATGTCTTTATTCAACCTCAAATACTATACTATACTATACTATACACCCTAAACCTTTGCAACAAAGGGACAGTCCTCAAAAATAAAGCTCCAATCACAAACGCATGCTTCTAGCAGACAAATACATGGACACTCAAATTGGGTTTGAGTTCAATGCCACATACTTTATCAGTCGTTTTATTGACCATCTCCATTTGTTGCTGATCTCAAGGAAATAAGTCCTCTAATCATATGGATAATTATGTGTACTTTATCTTTGCAGTTTATAAATGCCAGAAGCAACATCTTCAGAATAAATAGTCACTACAATCACTACAGCTTTACTTTTAAATGAACTTCCTGCTATAGTGGTGTGCCTTTTTATTTATGTCATTGACCTTAATAATATCACCGGACCACAATCTCACCAGAATAAATAAGCAAGTTTACATTAAAGGTGAATTTATGTGCTTTCACGGGGCTTTAAAATGTGTTTACTTTGCAGTCAGATAAGAAATTTGTTCAGCCCTGTTGCCATTGTACTTTCAAATCTACTCCAGAAATCATCAACTATTTGTTCCTTTCATTATGACCTTCTACCCATACATAAAAAGGTTCCCATTAATTGGATTCCCTTTCCAGTACCATCACCAGACTGCAGGATCAATTATAATGATAGTAACAGGTCTGAAACAACAACATTTGTGATCAAAGCTGAAATGCACAAGAAGACTTTAAATTTACAAAGGGCCAAGAACTTGTTAAAATATAAAACATAATTTATATTTGTTTCATGAACATGTCATTCCGTGCCTTTTATTCAAGGTCTTTGTATCCCTTGCTAAAATAAATGAGACATAAAATATGGATTTACAGTATATAGACATAAAAGTTCATGTTTACTTTTAAATGTTTTCTGTTAAGGGTATCTCCACCCCCAAAATAATCTGTAGTGTATGGCATCCCCCAGCCCTAACCGCCAGGTTTATAAGTTAAAAAAAAGCCCAGAAATCATTTAAAAAGACAGAGTGCTGGCCTGCTTTGTGATCAGCACAAGGTGGGTAAAGAGTTGAAGGGCCCACTAAACACTGGTGGGACTACCTGGATGTACGCTACTGCAGACCCCCATGCTGCACAGTATCTGCCCTTACACTCCTCAATTTGCGCTGTTTGTAAGTAGGAGTTGTATGTATGCTGGATCTTTGTAATATGGGGACTGCCTGTATTTCTGGCGATGTCCTGTATCTGCTTGTAGTAGCCCAGGTCTTGTCAATAATAAAAGTGAACAAAACTGACAAGTTTCGAAAATCTTATTCTAAACCAATTGATTCAGAATTTTTTCGATTATTTAATAATCTTTTTTGAATGTTCAATATAAATTTCCGATTATTTGAATGGAATTTTCAATATCCTAATCTTTGCTGAAAAGTTCAGGGTTTCTAAAATTCCGTCGGATATGCAGACTTCAAACTGTCAGTTACAAATCGAAACCAAGTATTTCCTGCAAATTATATTTGAAACAAAATTTTAGCCTTAGGATTGAATTATTGATTAAATCACTTGGCAAGCACTGTCTATACAGAGATTCAGAAGGAGTAACAATTAGACCAAGCAAGCCTGTCGCTTCATATTCCTGGCCCTGCTCTATTATCTTAATCCTAAGAATTAGAAACTGGTAATCCTGTGCCCATTGGATATGCCTGGATTTTTGTTTACTTATTGTTTCTAAACAATATGTAAAAAAACATATTGTGTTTGGGTTAGCTTTGCATGTACAGTCTTTCCAAATGTAATGAAATGATGTTATAGAGCAGTCATTTACTTTATATTGGTCATTTATACTTTATATACATTTTCCGTCAGATAAAGGCTGCACTACTCCTAGGGATAGAAAAGGAGACAAACTTTCCCAAGAAAATCAGATGAGGCAGGGAGTATCAGCCCCCCCTCCCCCACAAGAAAGCAGGTAATTGGTAGGGATCTGGTGGATAGGTAAGTTTAGTAGCACCTGAGAAAGACAGTTTGGGGGAGTGTCTGCTTATATGCAAATTTTACGTATGTGGTGGACATGCCTTTTAATAGTAGGTGGTGGGTTACAGTTTTGTTGTGAATGAAATTTTTCAAATACAGACAACTGCAAGTTACTGATCATTAAAAGAAATAAGCTATATTAATAAAACTGAGTATTATATGCTTCAATTTTGCCAACTTTAATCAGTTACTGCATAGCATAGTAGAAATTAATTTTTAATTAATGGGGCATAATAGCACAAGATATTTTTGTGGGCAAAAAAAACCCCTAAACCCAGACATAATGGGGAGGTGCTCTGTCAACCTTGGCTTTATTGCCCTATCCCCTGTTCTGTACATAGCCTTATATGGTGTCACATAATGCTAAATTTACTCAGACTCAAAAGTAGATTGCCCTTATCTGAAAGCACTGGAGCAATACCATTCACTTTGCATTATATTTCAACCAGGCTAGCGGCTTTCTAAGCCATGAATTGACAATTTTTATTCATTGCATGAACTTGTATATAAATTGCTACTTCAAAATTTTTACTGGTATTTTTCAAGTGAGAAATCAAGGTTTAAATGCAGCAATGTATAAAGTCACCCTTGCCAAAAACTTAGATGTAAAGCCTGTTCAATTTTAATCATACATCCCAATGCATAGAGAGTTCCTAGCACAAAAATCAACTGTTATATATTGATTGCAATATATCATACAATTTACATTATCCTTCTGTCTATATATACTGTATATAACAGTATTAATGGCCATTACTATATTGCAGAATATATATACATATATATAGTAATGGTTATAATTTTTATTTCTCTCTTAAAAGAGAACAAAACAATTGGGCTTAAATTAAAATAATAACTATATACAGTATTACATAATAGATTCAATTTATAATTGAGTGACAGTGCCATATTTCCTTATATTAGTAACTTGGCTATGTAGCTGAATAGCTTATTACTGTTACAAAGAACAGTTCAGGGAACTGTCTTGAAAAAGGCTCTAGACGTGAGCCGAAACGTTGCTGTTATGCTATTTGCACAATAAATAATCTTTGAAAATTACCCTGAGTGCACTAAACTTTATATGGACTGTATTACTTATCTTTAGTAGCACCAGGGTGTATAATCTCTTTATACCTACTTTGTTGTGTGACTACCATTTGGTCTGGACTATATATATATATATATATATATATATATAATGGTAACCAGGTGGAGCTGCACTCTCGCGTTTTCAACAACAGCTGCCCGGGTGCTTCCCACTTACAATTATATGAATAACTCGATGAATGGAGCACTCCTGGGTCTTATATCCAAACAACTTTTAATTCGTGACAAACGGGTCAACGCATTTCGGCCGCGAATTCGGCCGTTCTTAAGACCTTGAGAACGGCTGAATTCGCGACCGAAACACGAATTCCGTATCTAGCAGGCTCTCGAGCTTAATGTCCTAAAACTGCCGTGGTGCTCCTGATAATCCAGTAATAAAAAGAAAGGACTTTCCAAAATATAGAAAGTGCTTTATTTACACATGCATATTGGCAACATTTCAGCCCAGCATCTAGGACCTTTCTGAAGCCTAGTGCAATAGTGTTCAATCCAACATTTAAATAGCAAGTGCAATCAATTCAACAAAGGTCATGTGATCAGCCCCCCCCTTATGGGGACTCTCTTAGTGCATTAAAAAATACATTTACAAAAAAAAATTCCCAGGTGTACAATAATATTGTTATAAAAGCTCATGTGAAATTTTATAACAATATTATTGTACACCAAGATAAACATTTTTTTGTTGTGCACTGAAATTTCTTTGTGTATGTGTGTAGTATATATATATATATATATATAATATATATATATATATATATATATATTATATTTTTTTAACATCTAATACATTAATACCTGTTTTGAAAATATATATTATAAAGTTATAAGTAAATTAAAAGTTGGCTTAATTTTACAGAATAAAAAAATGCAAACTTTGATCTTCTAGTAACATGTAAAAACCAGTCAGCACTTTATATGAATCTTGTGCAACCCTCAAATCCAACCCATCAAAACAGCATTTTATATGACAAATGGTCTGCTGATTACTATGCTGTTTTGATGCTTTACTCTGGAAAGGTTCGATAACACCTCTTAGCCACAATGCAATGAACACCTTTGCATTCAAGAGGTCCCTAGATCCCTAATACCTGGCTGTTATATGCTAACTTTCCAGGGTATTTATTGACAATTCTTGTACAAGTCATTCTGAATTAAGCAAGCCATTCAGATGACTAGCGAAACATCTTTAAGAACTAAACTTTAAGTCCAGTTGATCTTACTGAATACAAAAAACATACCATGAGCTGGATAAACGAGAGCCCTTACAAGTGTGTCCTCAAATCTATTTTTTAAAACAAAAGACACCAAATCATGACCATAAAAACATACAAAAATATCATCCAAGAACTTCTATTTTCATGAAATATTACTATTTCATTTAGTAATAATCACTGGGTATTATTTCACCCCTGCATAATAAATAGCCAATGGGGCACTGAGAAAATAGAGAAAACTCAGTGTTGAAAATTTGCAGTATGCAACTCCCCCTAAAATACATAAGAGATGTCATGATTTGTGTATGCTATTTTTTTGGCCCCGGGGCAAACTGGTTGTTACGAGGTCTTCAGGATAAGACCCCTGTGAGACCCCCTCTGGACGCAGAATCTAAGTACCTGCCGGTCTTCACCAGAGCCTCTAATGGTGAGTCTTGAATCTAGCACAAGTAAGACAAGAAGCCACAAACTGTTTACAATCTTTAGACATACTTGGCCAAAAAAAATTCTGTTAACCAAATCCAACGTCTTGTGAACACCAAAATGACCGACCAAAGCATGATAATGACAATACTGAAGTACTGCAAACCTGGCCCGGTCTGGAACAAATATTTTGTTATTTTGGTATATAAAACCATCTTGGGAAAGAGAGGAAGACTGGAGAGATGCTTCTTTGATGGTTTTGACTATATTAGTATGTAATAGTAGAAAATTAGATTTGGAAAGAACCATATTAGGTTTGTCAGACTTATTGACCTCAGAAAATTGTCTAGAAAGGGCGTCAGCCTTTCCGTTCTTTGAACCCGGACAGAAGGTTATATGGAAGTTAAATCTTGTAAAGAAAAGAGCCCATCTAGCTTGACGGGGTTTTAATCTTTTAGCAGTCTGTAAGTATTCCAGGTTCTTATGATCTGTGAAGATGGTAATAGGATGATTGGCGCCCTCAAGTAAATATCGCCACTCTTCAAGGGCCGATTTTATGGCCAATAACTCACGCTCTCCTACGTCATAATTCTTCTCAGAATCAGAAAGTTTTCTTAAGAAAAAAGCAACTGGATGTAGTAAAGCCTTGGGTCCGTTACGTTTCAAGAGTATAGCTCCTAGAGCAACTTCAGATGCATCAACCTCTAATGTAAAAGGAACAGTTGGATCTGGATGAATGCCTTTGATTTTGTAGAATTGCCTTTCCTGTGGTCCTGTCTCCACAGATTTGGCCTGGGTCCATCCTTTAGGAAATGGATCCAACTTTTATACATACACCCTACTGCCTCAATAACAGTAAAAGGAGCCTGCTAGTCCCCTTTTCCCTTAAATAAGAGGAACACAGCAGGGATGCTACTATTCCCCTACCTTTTTGCTCTGGCCATAGAACCCTTAGCTATTCAACTACGAACATCTCCAACCATACAAGGACTCACTATTGGCAAACATTCTTCCCTCCTTAGCCTCTATGCGGACGACTTGATCCTCTACCTAGCAGATTAACATGAGTCCCTATCTATGACATACAAGATAATCTCCAACCCTGAACCCTACTCCTCCTATGAAAGAGCTCATAGAAAAATTTAAATACATCCCATATTGTTTTTCGAATTTGATCTAGCCCCACTACTTATATTAACCAAATCCAACACCAAAGCTTGGAAACACCTCCCCATAAACTTTATAGGCAAAATTAATTTAATGATAATTGTGCTTCTACTTCCTCAAATACTGTATATACTACAACACTGTAATGTCCCCCTGCGTTATCGCATAGCGGTGTCAATTATTTTCAAAGTCACTGCTTTGTGGTACCGCACAAAACTGCTGCATGCCTTGGGTTTTTACAATGCACTACATTGCAGCAGTCAAGTGTGAGCGGTACCGTTCAATTCTTTTGCAATATGCAATTTGGTGCAATTTTCCTGCATGAAATTGCACCAAAATGCAGCCTTAGTGAAGCCTTAGGCTGGGTACATACACATAAGGCAATTTTTCGGGGCAAACTGACCAAGGTCACTCGTCCCCGAAAATTGCCAGTGTTTGAGTTGTCGCTGAAGTCTCTCGCCCTTCACCCAGGTGTGTTGGTACTGTCTACTTTCTTAATTCCAAACGTCCAATATTCCAGTAGCCACCCGATAAGTGAAATCCTCAAAAATGAGGGGGAAAGCGGTGTTTGCGTGGGGATATGATCAATTTATATATTAAATATATATTTAAATATATTAATGGGCCATACAATAAACTCTCTGGTGCATTGTTCACTAATAGGTCATATCAGAGGACACGTGGACATCATTTAAGATTGGGAAAAATGTTAGAAAAGGTCTTTACATTAAAAGCGGTGAAACTGTCTTCCAGCAGATGTCGTAATGGCAAGTTCATTGAAAGCTTTAAAGTGGGCTAGATAAGTTTCTTAAATTAAAAAATATTGAGAATTACTGGTATTATTACATATAATGTAGATCGGGTTGCCATTTGGAGTCGAACGATTCTCCCCCCTCCTTTTTTTTTTTTTTAGCTGTTTGGTTTTTTTTTTTTGCCTTCATCTGGATCAAACTGTTAGGTAGGGTTAAAAAGGAGGGTGAAGGTTGGCCTTGATGGAAGTATGTCTTTATTCAACCTAAATTACTGTTACTATGGTAATTTATGGTCGATATCATAAATTATGATAGACTGAAAATTACCAACAACAATCAAGAAATCTAAGATACGCGAATAGATTTATGATGCCTTAGAATACTGTTGTTTACGCCATACGAATATTCATTAGATTACTAGACTTAGTTAAATAACAAACGTTCGTATCTGTACGACGTACATTCGCGCGCAGTCGTACATTACCATAATGTACGCTAAATTGTGATACCACACTCTATAAATATGTCTCTCTGCCAGGCAAGCAATCATCTTGACTTAAAATGCTACCGTTTCTTAAAGGGCACTGTGGTCTCCAAACAAGTTAGGGTTAAATGAAAGCCTGCAGTATTTTCTTTATAATAGCCGACAATCACATCTCTGCTTCATCCTGTGAGAAATGATATCAAGGTGAATGTTCAAACTTCCTGCTTCCAGTGGTTGAGTGACATCACCTTACCTCTGCTAGCCCCTCTGCCCCGGGGAGAAGCATACCCAGTAAAGACTAATGCTGGGGAAAACAGGAAGTACCTGGGGGGAAAATTGACAGTTGACAAGAGGAGCCTATTAATGCAGACAGGCTGGTCACATGACTTCAAGCTGGTCACACTGGCTGAAACCAGGAAGAGTTCAGCAGGAAGTAATATTGCTAAACCTTTCCAGCGATAACTTCTCACAAATATTAACTGAGATGGATTTTGTTTTATTTTGAAGGTACAATAGAAGGCTTTTTACTAGTTTGGAAGAATTGGAGACCACAGTTACCCTTTAAACTAATAAACACAAACAGAGGATGTGCCTCCAAATGTCCAAAAAAAATGGTCCCTTGGTATGACTCCATGAATTAAATATTTATGAAGGATTCCTATTAAGACTAGATCATTATAATTAGTTTAAAAGGTATGTCCACCCTAAAAAAAAATTTCACCAAGATCCCCCTGTCCACCCAGCCCCAACCGCTATTTTAGTTATTAGAAAATGCCCCAAACTTTACTTACCTTCCCTCTTGCCTCCGCCGCGCTGCCAGGCCCTCTGCTTGCGAGTAAATGCAAGCAGAGGGGCGGGACTGCTCAGCCAATCACAGACGCTTCTGCCGGAGTTCAGTGCGTCTGGTTTTCTTACTTGAATTGACAAGAAATATGTACTATTGTCTCTAATACTGTAACAAACTCTCTCAATATCAATGTATCTGCATACTTTAATATGCCCCCCCCCCTTCTTGCCATAAGGAATTCCCTACTATAGGGCATTGTGTATTGTACATACAATAATACTACAGACAATTCAAATAATGTTAAACATTTGCTTCCATTTATTGACTGGCAAATGATAATGCATTACAATGTTTGCTGTAAATAACCAAATGCCAACATAAATAAAAAAAAATCCATGCTTTCTAATAACAGGTTTGTGTGAGTTAACTCTTACTTTGCAAGGCCTGCCCTGTCTCTATTAATGGCAACAGGCACAAGATGCAAAATCATAGTGTTAGTTTTTTGCGCAACATTGTAGCTGTTACCTCTGTTCTTTTCTTACCTTTTGGGTTCCCACGATGCAGTTATCACTTAGCGAGATTTACTGCATCACAGAAACCCAGAAGGTAAGGATCACAGAGGTAATGCCTCTATAAAAAGGTGTTTGTTTGCCTGCTGCAAGTAGCACAAAAACTAACACTTTGGGTTTTGCAGCTGTGCCACACCCTTAGCCAATCACAGGAGCGGATGGCAGGTCGAGCCACTCCTGCTTGACTTCAGGTAGGAGCTTCGTAGATATTTGGACCAGAGGTAGGAGCTGTGGAGATATGCAGGCCGGAGATAACTGGAGGTAGGAGCTGGCTGCGGTAGATTTCGGACCGGAGTTAGGAGCTGTGGAGGATCTTCGAAATAACAAAGGCAAAGGTAGGAGAGCTAAGGTTCATAGTCAAAAAACCTGGCAGCAAGGGCAAGCTGCCAGGAGGATGCCTAATAGGCCCCTGTGACCTCATCCCTGCTGGCCGTGCCCCAGAAGGAGACGGCCACAATCAGGTTAAAACTGCGCCGCCCGTGTCCTCTCGCATCACTGAGGATGCGCGAGCGAGCGGAGCGCGTCATCGCGCACTCCTGCTCGTGACCCGCCGGAGGAGGACCCTGGGCTCGAGGGAAGGTAAGTACCTGACATTGCCCCCCCCCCCCCCCACGGGCAACCTCCGGATGCCTTTGGGCTTAGGTTTGTCAGGATGTTTGGAATGAAAGTCTTGACAAACGAGGAGCGTGATTCTGTTCTACGGTTCCCAGAATTTTCTTCGGACCAAATCCCTTCCATTTAATCAATATCTTAACTTACCAGCAGTATCTTGGCATCTAAAATGTCTTCCACCTCGTATTCGTCAGTCCCATCAATCAAAACAGGCACGGTGGGGCTCCAGCGCCAGATCGGTAACATCTTTTAAAACAGGATACATGAAAGACTGGATGTATCTTTATGAATTGGGGAGCTCCATCTGCAAATGTGACTGTGTTGATTGCTTCCTAATACGAAATGGTCCGATGAACCGGGACCCAACTTAGCAGAAGGAATCCTCAATTTCAAACTACGAGTCGACAACCAGACCAAATCTCCAACCTTAAATATCGAAGAATCTTTTCTTAATAGATTGCTGACTTACGGGCTTGCTCTTGAGCTTCAGAGATGAAGGTCTTTAGCTCTAAAGTCTTCTCCTTCATGAGATGTATTCTGGTGAAAAGGTCAGGAATAGTGATCTTGGAAGGAATACCGGTATGGAAAGTTGGATTAAATCCATAGTTAGCATAAGGGGAACACTTGATGGAGGAATGAACAGTGTTGTTGTAAGCAAACTCCACAAGTGGTAACAGAGAAGACCAATCTTCTTGTGACGCGGAGGAGTAACAACGGAGATACTGTTCAAGTGTTTGGTTTGTTCTTTCTGTTTGTCCATTAGATTGTGGATGATATCCGGAGGAAAGAATTGTGGATAGGCAAACCCTTGCACAACTCCTTCCAAAATTTTGAAGTGAATTGTACCCCTCTATCTGATACGATATCATCGGGAAGCCCGTGAACGAACAATCTCCCTAATGTACACATCTGCGTATGGAGGCTGAGGGAATTCCTTTTAACGGAATAAAGTGAGCCATCTTCTCGTTTAAACCGATCAACAACCACAAAATTGTGTTGAAACCCTTGGAACGAGGTACTCAACAATGAGTCCATGGTAATCATGCCCCAAGGATGGTCAGGAACCAGAGGAGACAGTAACCTGTATGGTCTCTATCTATAGTCTTGAATCTAGCACAAGTAAGACAAGAAGCCACAAACTGTTTACAATCTTTAGACATACTTGGCCAAAAAAATTCTGTTAACCCAATCCAACGTCTTGTGAACACCAAAATGACCGACCAAAGCATGATAATGACAATACGAAGTACTGCAAACCTGGCCGCGGTCTGGAACAAAATATTTTGTTATTTTGGTATATAAAACCATCTTGGGAAAGAGAGGAAGACTGGAGAGATCTTGTTCTGTTTGATGGTTTGACTATATTAGTTGTAATAGTAGAAAATTAGATTTGGAAAGAACCCAATTAGTTGTCAGACTTATTGACCTCAGAAAATTGTCTAGAAGGGCGTCAGCCTTTCCGTTCTTTGAACCCGGACAGAAGGTTATATGAAGTTAAATCTTGTAAAGAAAAGAGCCCATCTAGCTGACGGGTTTTAATCTTTTAGCAGTCTGTAAGTATTCCAGGTTCTTATGATCTGTGAAGATGGTAATAGGATGATTGGCGCCCTCAAGTAAATATCGCCACTCTTCAAGGCCTGATTAGGGCCAATAACTCACGCTCTCCTCACGTCATAATTCTTCTCAATCAAAAGTTTTCTTAAGAAAAAAGCAACTGATGTAGTAAAGCCTTGGGTCCGTACGTTTCAAGAGTATAGCTCCTAGAGCAACTTCAGATGCATCAACCTCTAATGTAAAAGGAACAGTTGGATCTGGATGAATAAGATGGGGGCTGAAGTAAAAGCAGATTTCAGACGCTCAAAACTGTTTGAGCGGAATTCATCCAACAGAATGGGACATGGGTTCTGGTCAGAGAGGTCAACAGCAGTATGATAGTAGAAAAATTCTTAATGAATCTACGGTAGAAGTTGGCAAATCCAATGAATTTTTGAACTTGTTTCCGGGTAGCTGGAGTAGGCCAATCCTGAATAGCGGAAACCTTTTGAGGATCCATAATAGCCCTTGGGATGAGATATGAACCCCAATAATGGTATTGAAGGTTTTTCGAACTCACATTTTCCCAATTTGGCGTATAACCCATGAATTCTAAGATGAGAAAGAACTTTCTTAACCTGGGTACGATGTTCCTCTAGGTTAGAAGAAAAAAAATCAATATATCATCCAGATAAACAGCCAAAAATTCATCTACAAAGTCACGGAAAATGTCATTGACAAAATGTTGGAATGGCAGGTGCATTGCACAGACCGAAGGCATGACCAATATTCGAAATGACCATATCTGGAGCGGAACGCCGTTTTCCCATTCGTCCCCTTCCTTTATTCTGATTAAGTTATAGGCTCCCGCGAAGATCCACTTGGTAAAATTTTGGCGTTCTCAACCTTTGAAATAATTCAGGAATAATGGAAGAGGGTATCTATTCTTAATCGTGACATTATTGAGAGCTCAGTAATCAATACAGGGCCTAAGCGAACCGTCTTTTTTCTCAACGAAAAATATACCAGCCCCTACTGGAGACGTGGAATGGCGAATGAAACCCTTCTGAAGATTCTCTTCTATATATTCCTTAAGAACCCTATGCTCAGGTTCTGACAAAGGATATACCCGCCCAAAAGGAATCTCCCAGCAGGTAATAGTTCAACTGGACAATCATAAATGCGGTGTGGTGGTAGATTGTTAGCAGCTTCTTATCAAAAACATCTGCGAAGTTCTGATAGACACTGGGTAAAAAGTTTCAGAATGAACCTGATTAATACTTAACAACAAAGAGAAGACATGACAGCCAACAATACGAAGCGAGAAAAGATCTCTGCAGAGATCCAATTTATTGAAGGGTTGTGTGTCTCAACCATGGCATGCCTAGAATAAGAGAAAAAGAGAAAAAGGCAGTACATCAAAACTAAATCTGAATGATGATTGATGTTGATCAATATTGGAAAAGTCTCTCGTAGTACAGGACCAATGAAATTTTAGACATCTGCCAGAGAATAATAGAGGAGAAGATTTGGACAAGTGAGAATCTTCCATTCCTTGGTAAGGGATTCCAAAATAAAACAGCTACAGGCCCGGAGTCAATAACGGCTTGACGGTGAACATCGGGGCGTTCCCTGTAATGAGACATCAATAGATAGGTAAGGTGCTGAAGCCGGAAAAGACTGACCAAATGCATAGTAGGAACCTACTCATGGGTCTGATTGGGCATCCCTGAAGCAAATACCAGACTCCCCGCAGTATAGGCACAGGTTTAAGCGGCGTCTTCGGATCCTTTCCTCAGAAGAGAAGGACGAGTTACCCTAATTGCTAGGGACTGGTTCCAAAATCCTGAAGAAGGAGAAGCAGTAAAAGCATCACAGGACGGACGGGAAGCGCCCAACCTTTCTAATCTCCTTTCTCTTAGTCAGCGATCAATTTGGACCGCTAGATCAATAAGATCTTTCAGCTTCTAGGAGACTCCAGTGCGTGCTAACTCATCTTTAAGGGTTTCCGACAGTCCGATTCGGAACTGATGTATAAGAGCCGCTTCGTTCCATTGAGTCTCAACACTGATCCTGCGGAAATCGGCCACATAATCTTCCACCTGTCTTTTCCCTTGAGACAGGTTACGAAGTGGCGCCTCAGCTGAGACAGCTCTACGTGGATCATCGTAAATTTCTCCTAGGCAGAGAAAAAGGTACTTACAGGGAGCTACTGTAGGACTGTTTTGTCCAACAACAAGGGCCCAAGCTTGGGCTCATCCTGAAGTAATGAAATAATGAACCCTACTTTCACCCTTTCTTCAGTGAAGCTTTTTGGGGGCGAAGGGAAAAATACAAATTACAGGAGCTTTTAAACTGACCAAATTTGGAACGATCGCCGGAAAACTGGTCAGGGAGCGGGATCTTAGGCCGCGGCTCCAGAGGAGAGAACCACAAAGGCCAATCCCCCAATGTGAGAAGGCAGCAGAATAGATATAGGTGTAACTGGAGGTAGGAGCTGCGGTAGATATTCGGACTAGAGGTAGGAGCTGTGGAGGATATGCAGACCGGAGATAACTGGAGGTAGGAGATGTGGTAGATATCTCAGACCAGAGGTAGGAGCTGTGGAGATATGCAGACCGGAATAACTGGAGGTAGAGCTGTGGTAGATATTCGGACCAGAGGTAGGAGCTGTGGAGGATATGCGGACCGGAGATCTGGAGGTAGGAGCTGCGGTAGATTTTCGGACCAGAGGTAGGAGCTGTGGAGGATATGCAGACCAGAGATAACTGGAAGTAGAGCTGCGGTAGTATTCGGACCGGAGTTAGGAGCTGTGGAGGATCTTCGGAAATAGTTAGGAGAGCTAAGGTTCAGAGTCAAGAAACCCTGAACTGGCAGCAAGAGGCAAGCTGCCAGAGGAGCCTAAATAGGCCCCTGTGACCTCATCCCTGCTGGCCGTGCGCCGAAAGGAGACGGCCGCAAGCAGGGTAAAAGACCGCGCAGCCCACGTCCTCGCATCACTGACGACGCGCGAGCGAGCGGAGAGCGTCATCGGCGCGCTCCTGCTTGTGACCGCCAGAGGAGGACCCTGGGCTCGAGGGAAGGTAAGTACCTGACACTGGTGCTGGTAAAGCAAGACATGCTGTCACCATATAACAAAACTGACCATTTTTCCTTCTCCAGTCACCAGGCAATTGAGGTAGTTGGCAGTGTGCAGTCCGGCATCTTTGTTACCAATTCAATTAAAAAGGCATTGTACTTAGGGACCATGCATAAATCATAGTGGAAGATATGCTCCTCAAAACGGAATGCCTGCAGAGTCCATATAGAAACTTAATTAACATCATAACCAAGGACACTTTGGACAAAGCTATTTTACAAGTTATACAATCTATTATTCATCCTGACCAAACTTTCTTTATGACAGGGAAGTCTACTTCGATAAACATCAGGAAAACTCTAATAAACTGTAAGTAAATCATAATGTTTTTGGAGTTATGCTTTCACTTGATACACAGAAAGCCTTTGATTTTGTAGAATTGCCTTTCCTGTGGTCCTGTCTCCACAGATTTGGCCTGGGTCCATCCTTTAGGAAATGGATCCAACTTTATACATACACCCTACCTGCCTCAATAACAGTAAAAGGAGCCTGCTAGTCCCCTTTTCCCTTAAATAAGAGGAACACACAGGGATGCTACTATTCCCCTACCTTTTGCTCTGGCCATAGAACCCTTAGCTATTCACTACGAACATCTCCAACCATACAAGGACTCACTATTGGCAAACATTCTTCCCTCCTTAGCCTCTATGCGGACGACTTGATCCTCTACCTAGCATATAACATGAGTCCCTATCTATGACATACAAGATAATCTCCAACCCTGAACCCTACTCCTCCTATGAAAGAGCTCATAGAAATTTAAATACATGCTCCCCATATTGTTTTTCGAATTTGATCTACCCCACTACTTTATATAACCAAATCCAACACCAAAGCTTGGAAACACCTCCCCATAAACTTTATAGGCAAAATTAATTTAATGATAATTGTGCTACTCCTCAAAATACTGTATATACTACAACACTGTAATGTCCCCCTGCGTTATCGCATAGCGGTGTCATTATTTTCAAAGTCACTGCTTTGTGGTACCGCACAAAACTGCTGCATCGCTTGGGTTTTTACAATGCACTACATTGCAGCAGTCAAGTGTGAGCGGTACCGTTCAATTCTTTTGCAATATGCAATTTGGTGCAATTTTCCTGCATGAAATTGCACCAAAATGCAGCCTTAGTGAAGCCTTAGGCTGGGTACATACACATAAGGCAATTTTTCGGGGCAAACTGACCAAGGTCACTCGTCCCCGAAATTGCCAGGTGTTGAGTTGTCGCTGAAGTCTCTCGCCCTTCACCCAGGTGTGTTGGTACTGTCTACTTTCTTAATTCCAAACGTCCATATTCCAGTAGCCACCCGATAAGTAAATCCTCAAAATGAGGGGGAAAGCGGTGTTTGCGTGGGGATATGATCAATTTATATATTAAATATATATTTAAATATATTAATGGGCCATACAAAAACTCTCTGGTGCATTGTTCCTAATAGGTCATATCAAGGACACGTGGACATCATTTAAGATTGGGAAAAATGTTAGAAAAGGTCTTTACATTAAAAGCGGTGAAACGTCTTCCAGCAGATGTCGTAATGGCAGTTCATTGAATAGCTTTAAAAGTGGGCTAGATAGTTTCTTAAATTAAAAAATATTGAGAATTACTGGTATTATTACATATAATGTAGATCGGGTTGCCATTTGGAGTCAGGAACGAATTCTCCCCCCCTCCTTTTTTTTTTTTTTTTAGCTGTTTGGGTTTTTTTGCCTTCATCTGGATCAACTGTTATTGTTAGGTAGGGTTAAAAAGGAGGGTGAAAAGGTTGGCCTTGATGGAAGTATGTCTTTATTCAACCTAAATTACTGTTACTATGGTAATTTATGGTCGATATCATAAATTAATGATAATGACTGAAAATTACCAACAACAATCAGAAATCTAAGATAACGCGAATGTAGATTTATGATGCCTATAGAATACTGTTGTTTACTACCGCGCAATATTCTATGACTGAACCTTAGTTAATTAACAAACGTTCGGTGTAAATGTACGACTGTACATTTACGGCGGGAAATCCGGCCAAAGAAAAGGACCTAATATCCAAAGACATAAAAAAGAAAATGTAAAGTCGATAAACGAAGAGAAGACCAAGCCAATTATTAACCAGGCCCCAAAGCCAAAGCACCCTAGCTAATAGATTAAATCTAAAATAGTTAACTACAAAATAACACAAAAAATAAAGATCAAAACAAACCACTTATAACCCCAAAGACAGTAAACGATCGCAAAATACTACTCCTCACTGTACAATATACAGAACAACGAAAGAAGTAAACCCCCCACAAAAAATTAAATCAACGAATTCCTGAAACAAATCAATACACCCACACTCTCTAAACCACAATTACATGAATAAATATTCCAATACAGACTATTGAAATTTCCAAAGCAATCAAATCCCTTCCAAAAAATAAAGCCCCAGGAAGACGTGTTCCACCAACAAATACTATAAAAAATATGAATACATCCTTACACCATATCTCAAAAGACTATTCAATATAGCAGTTGAAGAGGAGAATCCCCAGAAGAAAACCTTTTGGCTACTATAGTCCCCATACCTAACCTAACCTAACAAGACAAAATAACATTAAAAATTACAGACACATATCCCTTTTGAATACCGTCTTAAAATATTTTCAAAAATCTTAGCTTCCAGAATTCAACCCTTCTTACCTCAACTAATAGATGACGACCATTGTTCCCCAATGCCAACCAGGAACAATACCAGACGGTTTATCGACATTAAAACTGGTCTGAAAAAAACATAACAACATTAATTCTTACCTTAGATGCCGAAAAGGCATTCGACAGAGTCAACTGGGAATACTTAAGCGCTATACTCGAAAAGTTTAACATACAAGGCTGGATTAAAAAAGCATTATGTATTTTATAACCACACCCTAAAGCAAAGGTTTTTATTTCCAACATGTTATCTACACAATTCAATTATCCAACGGCACACTCCAGGGATGCCCCCTATCGCCCGTATATTCGACCTCTCCATAGAACCTCTTGCTATCTACATCAGAAATAATGCCAAATAAAAGGAATCAGAATAGCAACCAACAACACAAAATAGGTTTATATGCTGACGACATTATTCTAGCAATAAACCGACCCCTTAAATCTCTTTAGTTACACCTCCAAAAAATATTTATAGAATTCAGAATAATTTCATATAAAATAAACGAAGATAAGTCATTTATTCTCCCCTTCAACATATCTATGACCCTACAGATCTATTTAAAAGCAAAATACCAATACAAGGGCTTTCAGAATTAATCCCTTATTTAGGAATTTAACTTACTCCAGAGGTTGAAAACCTATTCAAAACAAATTATGAACCCTTCATTTTCCGAGATACCAATGACCTTAACACATGGACGATAAAATATCTACCTGGCTAACTAAGATTATACCCTTCTGAAAATGATTCTCCTACCACAAATTACTAATACAAATTTAGAAGACTCCCTATTCCAATGCCTGATTCCTTTTTCAATAAAATTCAAGCTGAAATTATAAATACCTTTTGGAACAAAGGAAACCAAGAATCAAAACACAAACCTATCCAAAACTAAAAAAGCAGGCGGAGTAACCTACCCAATACTAAAAGACACTATCAAGCCGCAATTCTAGATCAAACTAAGCACTGGCTATCTAATAAATTCAACAAAAAATGGGCAGATAATAGAACTATACCTGAACAAAAAAATTGATCACTAACCCACATTTTGTGGAACTGTTTGGTGGAACATTTGGTGGAAAACTTGGAACAAGGTTTTCTGCTTTCTCAGCAATTTATGCAGATACAACACATTAACCCCACACCCGCACTAGCCCTACTAAACATTGACCTAGCACTATACCCCATCGAACACCAAACTATAATATACCACACTCTAACAATAACTAAAAATTAATACACAAATACTGGATGAAAAGAACAATCCCATCATTAAAAGAAATACAAAGAACTTTAACTAACAACTGCAATAAGAGAGGCCTTCATGATCTCACAAGGCAAATTTCATAAATTTTTATAAAACTTTGATAAAGGTCATTTACTACAGAATCTACTTAAATAGCTTTTAAAAAGCCATACCAATTTTCATGCATGCTCTCACCAAAATTAAATTGCAAAAATCCATTTATCCCACCTCTCCCGTCCCCCTTCTTTCACTTTTTTTCTCCTTCTCTTCATATCCTCCAGGGAATGTCCCCCAGTTTATCCAGGAGGATCAATGTTAATTGCAAATACTGTAAAACCAAAATGTTTACTTTATTACTTTGATAATGACAAATGTATACCAATCTTTAAAGTATATGGGGTATATAAAAAGTGTGTTCATATACGCCCATATACATAAGACTATTTGTTTTTATTGTTATGTTTTTCTTGTTATGTTTTTCCCTTTTTCAAAAAAATAAGAAAGAAAAAAATCTCAATAAAAATTATGTTAATAAAAAAAAAAAATTAAATGGACATTGTACATTATACAACACCAATGCCCTATTTGTAAAATGATTCAAAGAAACTAGGTTGCTTACATGAAATGACCCCAACCTAGACCTTGCTAGGTATACTGTATATGCTCCTATTGGTTTCAAATATACTTACCAGCCCTAGTTTCGCACCGCCTCTGCTGCTTATTTCAATCAGCAGACACTCAGTGATTGGCTGAGTCTGGAATTAAGGCGGGTAGGTGTATTTAGAATCGGAATTGGACCACATAAACATAGTGAAGCCTAGGATTTGCAAGTAAGATATTCCTTTATACTAAATTAAACTTCAGTGCATGAAACAGCAGCAGAAGAGGAGGAGAACTCCACTGTGCATGCCAGAACTTCTAGGAGGAACAGAGGAAGTATTACACCAGGAAAAGGCTCCTACTCTTCACTTTCCTGTACTTTATTTCAGCCATGCAGGACAACCATATATTGTGGTTTTCAAGGACTATCTGCCCCCATACAAAATCTATTCATATCTTCCCCACCCCCAAACGCTAATGTGACCATACACATATATATAATTGCCCCATGTATGGTGTGCATATACAAAATGAGGCCATTTCTTTATTATCGCCCAGGCTAAATTTTGTGCAATCAATATTACTGTCTGTGATGGCCAAAAATATTTGATGCATAGCAAACATAAGGCTGAAATACGTACTCAGTATACAGGTGTATCTAAATCAAAATATTACTCAGGTATTCATGCCCCCTACTGCTATTTTCTGTTTACTTCCTCGTAGCAGCAATCAGTTGTGTCCATGGTGGATGACATCAATTTCAAGACTGACTGATGCTGATCAAGAGACACCTTTGAGCATGTACGAGGTTGTACAGCTTTAAAATGTGGCATGAATGTTAGAAGAGAAGAGGTCAGCAAACATTGGGCAGAATGTTGGGGCTTCAGGAATAAGGTAAATAAGGTAAGTATTGTATTAACCACTTTATGCCTTTCAGTATATACCTTTCCACAAACAATTAAGTTAACTACATAATATATCAAAGGCAACTTTTATTATGCCACATGCTTGAGACCCCATGGATTAAAGGGGTTAAACTAAGATATTTTATTAACTTTATTTATGATCATGTCTTAAATAAGTAAACTTGAGTTTGTTGTTTTCTGTGGATAGTATATATTATAGTCAGGAACATTATTTTCCTATTTAAAACCTAATTCCCTTAGGTAACTAAGAACGTGATTGAATAACTAATTGGCCATTTAATCATATATAACTGTGCACCCTGCAGGCACTAGAATACAGCTAGTAAAATAACAGAATGACAAAGACATAAATTTGCAAATGGAAGGTTGTACAGTACTTTATATGAAGATTTTGTTAATAACTCACCAGCAATGTGACAAATTGTTGTTGGCAAGAAAACTATCTCCTTGACACATATTTTAACGTTTGCTTGTTGAAGAATATAATTCCCCTAACTGCTGATAGGAAACTAAATCCTGAAATACAACCCTGGCAGTGAAATGTGATTTGCTTTTTAATCTCCTTTTTTCAGCAAAATCCCCAGAATTATGAAATATTAATGTTCACCTCCAGCCCAAATAAATTCACAGAAAAATAGAGCCATAAGATTGAAAAGACATATTTTGGCTACTGCCAAGTTTACAATTATTTATTTTTTCTAAACCTTGAGTGTTTTATTGAAAGTGCTAGAATGTACCATACCATTCTTATAGGTTCAACATTATTTATTGTGTTATTAGGCTATAGGGCCAAACGACAATGAATCTGTCTTTAGTGATTAGTGTTTTAGGAGGTACTTGTACTGATGATGGCTCAATAAAACTTAAACTGTCTGCACTTAGCTCATGCAATGTGGTATTTAAAATATGGTAGCCCTTGAGCAAATAGCATTTGCTCAAGGGCTACCATGAAAGGAAGAAAATGACCCAGAAATCTCTCCTTTTATTTGAAAACTAAAGCAGGTACACACGATACAGTAATTCCCCGCCGACATTTCAGTGTTTCGGTCGGTCGGGCCAATTATTTTATGGCGGCTTTTTGCTCCCGCGACAGGTCGCCGACCGTTCATTTGTCCAATATGCTAGAAAGTGATATTAGGGCACTAGTATACTGTTAGAGCAATTACACAAGATAGAGGGGTGCTCCTATCCACCAATAGATCAATTATACGGATGCAGAAAAACAAGTAGTGGATATAAAATGGGCACACCACCAAAATGTCTAATACAAACAAAACTCCTTTATTATAAAACAAATGGGAGCAGCGGAGCAATAAAGGACAAACAATAAAACACATCAAATTAACATAGAGCACTAGAGTGTATATAGTTTTATCAATTAGTAGATATACCGGTATATCACATAGTAAAAGAAAAAATAAAGTTCACAGAATATTGCCACATCCATTATGACAAAATAAAGTACCAACATACAATAGTTAGGGAAATATCCCAATCCATCGTACATCACCCATAGTATAAGGTAAACTAAAGTTCTAGTAAACCCCCTAATTCGATGTGAAATGAGCCCAAATGAGTAACACGAATGGGCAATACAATACCGGTACAGACAATAATGTAGGGCATCTATGGAGTTGGAGCAGTTAAAACACAGGCTTTCGTCCGACAAGGCAACTTCGTCAGTAGCAAGGAACATATGACAAATAAATCCCTTTATAACCCCCACAAATCCCAGATAATTAGCACGTGTGGTCACTAACCTAGGTAAGCGGGGCCAATATTGTGTCATATTGTACGCCTCAGAGTGAACCGTAACTTACACAGTCATCCCCTCTTGCATCCCCTCACTCCCCCCAAGCCGTAACTACAGCTGCTAGAAAGGAGGGGAGGGCAATAATCATAAATGGGGCATATGTATATCCCCACACACCCTCCTATATAACCCTTCCAGATGCAAGAGGGGAAATGTAGATGGGTGAACGTATCCTATTTCTCCCCTAATAGGTCAGAAACTGAGTCTCATTTAATCATTCTTATCGGCTGTCTGATGGATCTACTGAGCCAGGACGGGAGTATGATACAAGTGTATCAAAAAGGGAGGAATAACAAGGTATGCAAAAGTATGATACACTATCTACTCCCATACCGTATGTACCTGAGAGGCATAGAAAAACTTATGGTCCCGATCACCCCTCTAAACAGTATATATATAATCGAATATAATAAAAATAAAGAACAAAATCATTATGAGAAAATACAACTCCATTGCAAAACCGGATAGGCTACATCAAAAGTACCCTTACGAAGTCTATACAATAATACATATATGGGATAGGGTATAATGTTCATGGAGACCCCCTCATTTCACCCATTCCACATCTAAGGTAATAGTAACAGAAATGAGTCCTCATACATGAATAAAAAATGAACAAATGAATTATCAAGGGACAGTTCGCATCATCCCATGGATAGGTGAGGGCATCCATCTCGTTAATTGCATAAAGGCCGGTCTCATCCAAATAAGCATATCTCTCAAAGTTTAACACAATGAGCATCCCCATTATGTAAAAGCATGATCATCCATATATTCACATCTTTAACTGGAATTGTGATCCGTATATGTTACTGTACCTGTTCCAAGATACAAAACCCAATCCTTAGAGACCGTAGCCTAGGATTCCAAGATTCCGCCAGAATTACAATAGGAGAGATATTAACAGAAAGGTTAGTAGACAATGCATCTCATAATGGAAATCTCATGATATTCCCAAAGGTAGTTAGCAATCCATCCTATTATGAAGATCACAGGATATCCATTCCAGGTTTAAAACACTCCAAGGTTACATCACACACGAAGACAACAACACAACCAGCAGCTTAAGATGGCCAAGGCTTTAAGAAAACTATAGTAGCATATCTTGCATCATCTCAGGACACGGAGATCGGAATCAGGACATCAGACCGCAGCAAATAGATCAACCAGTGGGAATCCCAGATCCAGGAATAAGGGTCCATACATCCTGAAAAGAGGGGGAGGAGATAAACAGAAGAACTTGCAAGGATCTGCATAGACTCTATATGATGAATTAGGTCAAGTCCATTCCTCGTTGAGGCCTTTAGGCGACATAGTGTCTACATGAAAAATCCATTTTGTCTCTTTCTGTAATAGAGAACTGCCCCAATCGCCCCCCCCTCAATTTCTGTATCACACCATCAATTGCCTGACACTTAGGGTATCGACCATGCCATCTTGCACCCTAAGGAAATGATCTGCCACCCTGTGATGTGTTTACCCAATGATCTGTCTCTTTTGCATTACGAATATTAGAGAGGTGCGACCCTAGTCTCTCTTTGAGTTTTTGGGTAGTCTTGCCTACGTATAATATGGACAGGAACAGAAAGTAAGTAAACCACCAGTTTGCTATTACAATTAAAATACCTTTGATATTGAACCTGTTTGTCTTATCTGTATTGAAAAACACCCTGTCCTTATTCATAAACGGGCAAACTTACACCCCCACATGGAAAGGTGCCCACTAGGGAACCCACCCTATTCAGTCTGGGGGTCGATTTTTCAAAATGGCTCTACATAGGCTGTCAAGATATTTTATTGCATTTGCCATCAGCAGGGGATAGCTCGGTAAAAAGTTCTGAAAGTACCGGTACTTGTCTTGTCTTAGCTCATGCCATTGATTATTAATACGTAGTAATAAATCTTAATGACGAGTCCTCCTTTCTCGGTCTGGGCATAAGGAGATCGTCCTGGCTAAGACCCCTGATACCCTTTCGGCAGGATTTAATCAAAAATCTTGGGTATTTCCTTTCCGCAAACCTATGGTCCAATCATTGGCAGCCTTTACAAAATCTTCAGAACGGGTACAGTTGCGTCTGAGGTGCTAAAACTGTCCCCTGGGTATGCCTCTGATTAGGCCTCAGGGTGCACACTATTAAAGTGCAACAATGAATTTGTGGATGTGGGCTTCCTATATAACTGGATCACAAATCTGTTATCAACAATATCTACTCTCACGTCCAAATTCACAATCGCTGTCTGAAATTCTATGAGTGAGGAAGATGTTATGGCAGTTCTGATTAAGTACCCCAATAATTCATTCAGTAATTCACGAGGTCCATTCACTGAAGAACACATCATCATGTAGTGTAACCACATATCAATGTGTTTGTTATAGCTAGCCAAGGGGTCCGCCAAGTGATTCCTCCTTTCCCACCAACCTAAAAACAGGTTGGCGTATGAGGGGGCGCACTTGGCTCCATGGCAGTGCCTCTCACTTGCAGATAATATTTTTTGTCAAAGAGAAAATAATTATGATAAGTATAAACCTCAAAAGCCTGATAATGAATTCGGTGTAACCTACCCTCTTATTATCCTGCATAAAAGAAAATATTGACTGCTCTAATCCCTCCTCATGAGAGATATGGAGTAATCAAACAACAAATCGGACAACAAACAATCGGACAGGTCGGAAAATCATAACCGATCGTGCAGTCCTCAATGGCCTAATTGTCGGACGTGACTACTCTTTCCTCCTGGCCGACCGGTCAAAAGGCTCGAACGGTCGGTCAGGAGGAAGGATTGTGTAGTGTGTGACCTAGCTTAAATCAGATCTACCAACTGTTATATCAGTTGATCCGCTATATCAGCTCAAATATTGTGTGGCTTATTAAAGATCGCATGATTGGCTCTGATTTGACAATATGTGCCATCATCAAATTGACTGGGAAAACTTTAAAAAGCTTTCTGAAATCCCATTTGACCACCTGGCTGGTATATATAAAAAAAGAAAAACAATCCAAGCGTATCAATTGTCCTAAAACTGATCTGTTTGTACCAGTCCTAATGTTTATTATCTCTAAATAGTGCAAAATATAGCAATGCATTTTCAGTAGCTAAAATGTATTATTCAAGTTACAGTATATTATATCTTATCTAATTTATCTAAATTCTCACTCTGTAGCAACAATGTTTATCAAAGCCAATGGTAACTGCAATGACTATCTGAACCAATTATTGATCAATGATGCAGAAATATTAGGTTTACTGATAAAAGGGATAGTTTCTAGTTCATCCATTTTAACTGGATTCAGATATTTTGTTCATTCTATATGCAGCAGTGCGTTTTTAATGCATTAAAAAAATCTATAATTAAAGGGGCGTGTCCTCCCAAACACAAACAGATTTTCTCCTTAGCCCCGGTCTTCAATCAACGTATTAAAGGAATGGTTCACTTTTCAAGTGAACTATTCCTTTAATTGGCTGAAAGAACTCAATGAAGCAGCTATTCTCAATGAGGCCAAATCACGTTCTCTAATGCATAAAGCTTGATACACAATGTACAACGCAACTGCCATATTTAAAGGTAAAGTCCACCCAACCTAAAATATAACCTAATTATCTCCCCAACCTAGATTGCTTCTCAGCTAATCACTGATGCCAGGCATGGAGCAGCAGCAGAAACCGCCGGAGTCCTAGCGAGATCTGGTTTGGGGGTAACTTAAAAAACAGTGCATAGAAACGTTTAAATGCTGGTTTTAAAGCGTAGTAATACATGTCATGCTTCCCTACATTAATATATTAATTTCTGTCTAACTCATAACATTTTCCCATTTAAAATAACCCAAGCATACTGTACATGATAAATGACAGACATAAATGTATTGCTATTATGCAATGTACTAAACTTTGCCGCTGTGAACATGTTCACAATAATTATTACATTTATTTCTCATATTTCTTGAGATGTTATTTCTGTTTTTCTTTAATGTGGAATGTGCTTTTGTGATTTATCTGTGGTATTTAGTTTTATTAACTGGACTTCAACTGAAAGTTTAGCTCTTGAATATGTTTCTCTAGTCTTCTGATGGCTTTGTAATTTAGAATGACTTGTACAAGAATCTGTTGGCAATAAACCTGGAAAGTCCCAATCACATATAACAGGCAGGTGTTGTTGACCTCCTGAGTGCAAGTTGTTGATTGTCAAAACTTCCCAGCTTAAGGCTGAGGCCACATTACAACGCACAGGAATCGCACACAAAATCGCGAGCGTTATCGCACGCGATTGTGTGCGCTTTTCTTGTGCGTTCGCCTTTGCGTTCGCGTTTTGCGATTTGGTGCGTTAACGCACCAAAAATGGTGAACGCATGCGTTACCAAACACGAACGAAGCGCATCGCATGTGCATCGGAAATCGCGGGAATTTTTTGCGTTCCCGCGATTTCCATTTTAGCAAAAATCGCGTGCGCAATCGCGAGCGCGAAACGCGTGCGCAAACGCGCTAGTGTGCCTAGCCCTAAGGCATCATAACAGCAAGTAGGCTGTAGGACTAGAGAGGTGTTCCATGGATCTCCTTGGTTTTACTCTCAGCTGCGACCAGGAAGCTCAGGGGGAACTTGATTGGGATGAACTTTAAGGTATTAAAAAAGACCCAAACATTCTAATCGCAAACATGACACAACCAGAACACAATCACTTATTTCTTGTTATTCCTTTTAAGTGCTATGTGTTATTAAAAAGTTAAATGATAAGAATTTCCTGATGTACATTTGCCAAATTAATCCCTAGCCTTTCAGGCAGTTGGCTAGAAAAAAAATTCACTTTAGCCAATGATTCCAGTTAGAAAATGCGAAAAAAAAACAAAACCTTTGCTAAGTGGATACATTTGCAGGACTGTAGGAGCACCTACATAGGCTAAGTTCCATTAAAGGGTATGTCCACCAATTTTTTTTTTTAACTTTCTTTGTTTCTGTTTAACTGAAGAATAGGAGGTAAATGAGTTAAGTCTTAACATTCTTTAGTAAAACTTGCAGCAGAGGAGGAAGAACTTAGTTCGGATCGCTCCTTTGCCACGTGTGCACCAGCATATGCACAATGTGAAGGACTGTGGATGCACTGGAGAAAGTTAGTGGCGTCGTAGTCTGCGTGCTGGACTGGAGCAATCCGTGGTAAGTTCTTTCTCCTCTCCTGCATATTTTACTGAGAATGGGAGGAAGACATAGCTTATTTACCTCCTGTTCTTCAATTAAACAGAAAAAAAGATTGAAAAAAAAATCAGTGGACATACCCTTTAACTCTGTGGAAGTGCTACTGATCTGATCAGTAATTCATACAAACAAGGAGGCTCATATTTAGGCCCTGTACAATACATACTATCTGTGCTCTTGCATACTTTTATTATAAACAAAGGGGTTTTAGCCTTACATGAATGAAAAACTTTAAAACCGTGTCAAGGTGACCCCAGACTGGGAGGTCCTAAGTTTTAAAAATTTTAACTTTTCCTTTTTCTAAGTAGTATTTTTTAACCTTTGTCATTTCTCGGACTTTCACTTCCACCCTGTCAACTGGACTGTGGGAGCACTCTTTAGGCTAATTACAAGTGAATTGTATGAATGTGCTACTTATCTGATCGATAATTCATACAAAGAAAAACAATCAATGCACATTGCTAGACACCATACAATATCATACTATCTGTGCACTACATAGGTTATAACAAAGGGGTTTTAGTATACCTTGTTGTGATGACATGAATGAAAAGCTTTCCAACCATGTCAATGTAACTTCAGACTGGAAGTCCTAACTGCTGGATTAGTGTAAGAGGCTTTCACTTCCCACTGACAGTTATTAGGACTGATGTAGCTGCACCTTGGCAATTTATATTTTTTTTATTTGAGGACCGTTTTAACCAATCACCAAATTACCTAACTGGTAAATGTCCAGAGCACAAATAATAAAGAACAATCAGTAAAAAATTTTAATAATCAAACACACACACACACCAAAACCCTGAAACAGTAATTCACCCTTTAAATATGGTGATTACAGATATTCAGGGAGATTCAATAAAAGTCTTACCATTTAAAATGTGTCTAATTTTGTCCCAACCAATCAGATGTAGCTTTCAAATGTTAATAAGATCTGATTGGTTGAGGCAAAATTAGCACCATTTTAAACGATAAGACCTTTTATTGAATAACCCATTTGTATTTTACCAGCACATATTTCATGAATGTCAGGGCAGAAACACTAAACAATACATTAAATAGACTTAAATTATATTAAAATATGATTGGTGAAATAGACGTTCTTGTTTTTTAATTATATGTAAAGTCCTTCTCAAATTAATCTTTAATAATATCCTAACTTATGTAAAAAAAAGTTCTAATTAGTTTTGCTATCTTCATCTCACAATTAAGTTTGAGGATCCTGACTATAAGAACAGATTTTCTAGTCCCTCCGATCGAGGTTAACCATGGTTTGCAAGCTGTGCTGCAGAGATAACTAAGGACGTTTTATAAAATTTACGATGAAATCTTTTCTCTGTCCAATTTTTTTTAAGGTTTTAAAGAAAGTATCTGTTATCTTGTACCTGCCCCACAGGACCTCTTTGTAAATTAGATTTTTCATCTCAGTAGTTCTTGTACCCTATATACCAACCTTCTCAGGAATCTTATTTTTGCAGTGTGCTTTATACCATGACTGGGATGATGAACAAGTGTCGCCTGTGAATCTGAGTGGACAGCTAAATCTCATGGGTCACTTATAGCACAAAGATATACTACTGAAGGATATTGTATCAGAAAAATAACATTTTCTTTTCTTTGTCAGAAAACTGCAAGTGAACTGTGTGTTTCTTTCCTTGCCTGGCAGAGAGTTCACTGATATATTTCTTTAAAGGCCTTTCGGAATGATGGATATAAATAAATTATAAAGTCACAAATGTTTTTTTATGTGCTGTTTACCAAAGGGAACAACACTTCAGAAGATTTAATATTTGCTGCTTATGGCTAAATAAAAAAGAGTTAAATCCATGCTTCCCGATCTAATATCAGGTTAGTGTGGGTTAACTCTTACTTTGTAGGCCATGCAGCATTTTTTTTTAAAGGGTATGTCAACCCCCCAAACTAAATTTTAATATGTTGTAGGAAAACGTTGTAAACCTAGACCTCGCGAGTTTTACAGCAGCCACATGTCCTCAAATGTACTACCAGCCTTCGTTCCTCTTCTGCCTTCTGCTTAATTTCGTGCCTTTCCGTGCACGGAAGTCAAGCAGGAGTGGCTCGACCTGCCTCCGCTCCTGTGATTGGCTAAGGGTGTCAGGCACAGCTCAAACCCAAAGGTTAGTTTTTGTGCTACTTTGCAGCAGGCAAACAAACACCTTTTATAGAGGCATTACCTCTGTGATCCTTACCTTCTGGGTTTCTGTGATGCAGTAAATCTCGCTAAGTGATAACTGCATCGTGGGAACCCAAAAGGTAAGAAAAGAACAGAGGTAACAGCTACAATGTTGCGCAAAAAACTAACACTATGATTTTGCATCTTGTGCCTGTTGCCATTAATAGAGACAGGGCAGCCTTGCAAAGTAAGAGTTAACTCACACAAACCTGTTATTAGAAAGCATGGATTTTTTTTTATTTATGTTGGCATTTGTTTATTTACAGCAAACATTGTAATGCATTATCATTTGCAGTCAATAATGGAAGCAAATGTTTAACATTATTTGAATTGTCTGTAGTATTATTGTATGTCAAATACACAATGCCCATAGTAGGGAATTCCTTATGGCAAGAAGGGGGGGGGGGCATATTAAAGTATGCAGATACATTGATATTGTAGAGATTGTTGACAGTATTAGAGACAAATAGTACATATTTCTTGTCAATTCAAGTAAGAACCAGACGCACTGAACTCCCGGCAGACGCGTCTGTGATTGGCTGAGCAGTCCCGCCCCTCTGCTTGCATTTACTCGCAACAGAGGGCCTGGCAGCGCGGCGGAGCAAGAGGGAAGGTAAGTAAAGTTTGGGGGCATTTTCTAATAATACTAAATAGCGGTTGGGGCTGGTGGACAGGGGGATCTTTGGTGAAATTTTTTTTTAAGGGTGGACATACTTTAAACATAATTAATAGATCTAGTCTTAATAGAATCCTTCATAAATATTTAATTCATGGAGTCATACCAAGGGGACCATTTTTTTGGACATTTGGAGGCACATCCTCTGTTTGTGTTTATAGTTTAAAGGGTAACTGTGGTCTCCAATTCTTCCAAACTAGTAAAAAGCCTTCTATTGTACCTTCAAAATAAAACCAAAATCACATCTCAGTTAATATTTGTGAGAAGTTATCGCTGGAAAGGTTTAGGCAATATTACTTCCTGCTTGAACTCTTCCTGGTTTCAGCCATGTGACCAGCTTGAAGTCATGTGACCAGCCTGTCTGCATTAATAGGCTCCTCTTGTCAACTGTCAATTTTCCCCCCAGGTACTTCCTGTTTTCCCCAGCATTAAGTCTTTACTGAGTATGCTTCTCCCCGCGGGGCAGAGGGGCTAGCAGAGGTAAGGTGATGTCACTCAACCTACTGGAAGCAAAGTTTGAACATTCACCTTGATATCATTTCTCACAGGATGAAGCCAGAGATGTGATTGTCGGCTCTTATAAAGAAAATACTGCAGGCTTTCATTTACCCTAACTTGTTTGGAGACCACAGTTGCCCTTTAAGAAACGTAGCATTTTAAGTCAAGATGATTGCTTGCCTGGCAGAGAGACATATTTATAGAGTGTGGTATCACAATTTAGCGTACATTATTGGTAATGTACGAACTGGGCCGGCCGTCCGCGAATGGGGGGGGGGGGTTCAAAGAAATTTATAGTAGCTGAAGAATCTTAATAAGATCACATGGGACACAAAACCATTCTATTTCAATAAACTGTGTATTTTAGTCCACGAGTCTAGTATCGTTTGTTGAAAATAGAAGCAATGATGCAGCCCTACCCTGAAATTAAAAAGAACATTGACCAAGGGTTTTTGAGGCTTTAAGATGATTCATAGTTTCTTATAAGAGGTTTCCATTTAAAGCTGATATAAAATACAACCAAAATTTTACATTTGTCCTATTTGTTTTAACTACTGAACACAACATGAACCGTTGCAAAATAGTGACATCTGTAGAATATAGAATAACGCAGTGTGCAGATATCTGTGGTTTCTTAAAGGGCAACTGTGGTCTCCAAACAAGTTAGGGTTAAATGAAAGCCTGCAGTATTTTCTTTATAATGAGCCGACAATCACATCTCTGGCTTCATCCTGTGAGAAATGATATCAAGGTGAATGTTCAAACTTCCTGCTTCCAGTAGGTTGAGTGACATCACCTTACCTCTGCTAGCCCCTCTGCCCCGGGGGAGAAGCATACTCAGTAAAGACTTAATGCTGGGGAAAACAGGAAGTACCTGGGGGGAAAATTGACAGTTGACAAGAGGAGCCTATTAATGCAGACAGGCTGGTCACATGACTTCAAGCTGGTCACATGGCTGAAACCAGGAAGAGTTCAAGCAGGAAGTAATATTGCTAAACCTTTCCAGCGATAACTTCTCACAAATATTAACTAGAGATGTGATTTTGGTTTTATTTTGAAGGTACAATAGAAGGCTTTTTACTAGTTTGGAAGAATTGGAGACCACAGTTACCCTTTAAACTAATAAACACAAACAGAGGATGTGCCTCCAAATGTCCAAAAAAATGGTCCCCTTGGTATGACTCCATGAATTAAATATTTATGAAGGATTCCTATTAAGACTAGATCATTATAATTATGTTTAAAAGGTATGTCCACCCTTAAAAAAAAATTTCACCAAAGATCCCCCCTGTCCACCCAGCCCCAACCGCTATGTTAGTATTATTAGAAAATGCCCCAAACTTTACTTACCTTCCCTCTTGCCTCCGCCGCGCTGCCAGGCCCTCTGCTTGCGAGTAAATGCAAGCAGAGGGGCGGGACTGCTCAGCCAATCACAGACGCGTCTGCCGGGAGTTCAGTGCGTCTGGTTTTCTTACTTGAATTGACAAGAAATATGTACTATTTGTCTCTAATACTGTAACAAACTCTCTACAATATCAATGTATCTGCATACTTTAATATGCCCCCCCCCCCTTCTTGCCATAAGGAATTCCCTACTATAGGGCATTGTGTATTGTACATACAATAATACTACAGACAATTCAAATAATGTTAAACATTTGCTTCCATTTATTGACTGCAAATGATAATGCATTACAATGTTTGCTGTAAATAACCAAATGCCAACATAAATAAAAAAAAATCCATGCTTTCTAATAACAGGTTTGTGTGAGTTAACTCTTACTTTGCAAGGCCTGCCCTGTCTCTATTAATGGCAACAGGCACAAGATGCAAAATCATAGTGTTAGTTTTTTGCGCAACATTGTAGCTGTTACCTCTGTTCTTTTCTTACCTTTTGGGTTCCCACGATGCAGTTATCACTTAGCGAGATTTACTGCATCACAGAAACCCAGAAGGTAAGGATCACAGAGGTAATGCCTCTATAAAAAGGTGTTTGTTTGCCTGCTGCAAAGTAGCACAAAAACTAACACTTTGGGTTTTGCAGCTGTGCCTGACACCCTTAGCCAATCACAGGAGCGGATGGCAGGTCGAGCCACTCCTGCTTGACTTCCGTGCACGGAAAAGGCACGAAATTAAGCAGAAGGCAGAAGAGGAACGAAGGCTGGTAAGTACATTTGAGGACATCTGTGGCTGCTGTAAAACTCGCGAGGTCTAGGTTTACAACGTTTTCCTACAACATATTAAAATTTAGTTTGGGGGGTTGACATACCCTTTAAAAAAAAATGCTGCATGGCCTACAAAGTAAGAGTTAACCCACACTAACCTGATATTAGATCGGGAAGCATGGATTTAACTCTTTTTTTATTTAGCCATAAGCAGCAAATATTACATCTTCCTGATAGTGTTGTTCCCTTTTGGTAAACAGCACATAAAAAAACATTTTGTGACTTTATATATTTATTTATATCCATCATTCCCGAAAGGCCTTTAAAGAAATATATCAGTGAACTCTCTGCCAGGCAAGGAAAGAAACACACAGTTCACTTGCAGTTTTCTGACAAAGAAAAGAAAATGTTATTTTTCTGATACAATATCCTTCAGTAGTATTATCTTTGTGCTATAAGTGACCCATGAGATTTAGCTGTCCACTCAGATTCACAGGCGCACACTTGTTCATCATCCCAGTCATGGTATAAAGCACACTGCAAAAATATAGATTTCCTGAGAAGGTTGGTATATAGGGTACAAGAACTACTGAGATGAAAAATCTAATTTACCAAAGTAGGGTTCCTGTGGGGCAGGTACAAGATAACAGATACTTTCTTTAAAACCTTAAAAAAAATTGGACAGAGAAAAGATTTCATCTAGATAATTTTATAATAACGTCCTTAGTTATCTCTGCAGCACAGCTTGCAAACCATGGTTAACCTCGATCGGAGGGACTAGCCAAATTCTGTTCTTTATAGTCAGGATCCTCAAACTTAATTGTGAGAATGAAGATAGCAAACATAATTAGAACTTTTTTTTCTACATAAGTTAGGATATTATTAAAGATTAATTTGAGAAGGACTTTACATATAATTAAAAAACAAGAACGTCTATTTCACCAATCATATTTTAATATAATTTAAGTCTATTTAATGTATTGTTTAGTGTTCCTGCCCTAGACATTCATGAAATATGTGCTGGTAAAATACAAATGGGGTTATTCAATAAAAGGTCTTATCGTTTAAAATGGTGCTAATTTTGCCTCAACCAATCAGATCTTATTTAACATTTGAAAGCTTACATCTGATTGGTTGGGACAAAATTAGCACCATTTTAAATGGTAAGACCTTTTATTGAATCTCCCTGAATATCTGTAATCACCAATATTTAAAGGGTGAATTACTGTTTCAGGGTTTCTTGGTGTGTGTGTGTGTTTGATTATTAAAATTTTTTACTGATTGTTCTTTTATATTTTGTGCTCTAGGACATTTACCAGTTAGGTAATTTGGTGATTGGTTAAAACGGTCCTCAAATTAAAAAAAATATAAATTGCCAAGGTGCAGCTACATCAGTCCTAATAACTGTCAGTGGGAAGTGAAAGCCTCTTACACTAATCCAGCAGTTAGGACCTTCCAGTCTGAAGTTACATTGACATGGTTGGAAAGCTTTTCATTCATGTCATCACAACAAGGTATACTAAAACCCCTTTGTTTATAACCTATGTAAGTGCACAGATAGTATGATATTGTATGGTGTCTAGCAATGTGCATTGATTGTTTTTTCTTTGTATGAATTATCGATCAGATAAGTAGCACTTTCATACAATTCACTTGTAATTTAGCCTAAAGAGTGCTCCCACAGTCCAGTTGACAGGGTGGAAGTGAAAGTCCGAGAAATGCAAAAGGTTAAAAAATACTACTTAGAAAAAGGAAAAGGCTTAAAATTTTTAAAACTTAGGACCTCCCAGTCTGGGGTCACCTTGACACGGTTTTAAAGTTTTTCATTCATGTAAGGCTAAAACCCCTTTGTTTATAATAAAAGTATGCAAGAGCACAGATAGTATGATATTGTACAGGGCCTAAAATATGAGCATCCTTGTTTGTATGAATTACTGATCAGATCAGTAGCACTTCCACAGAGTTTAAAGGGTATGTCCACTGATTTTTTTTTCAACTTTCTTTTTTTCTGTTTAATTGAAGAACAGGAGGTAAATAAGCTATGTCTTCCCTCCCATTCTTCAGTAAAATATGCAGGAGAGGAGAAAGAACTTACCACGGATTGCTCCAGTCCAGCACGCAGACTACGACGCCACTAACTTTCTCCAGTGCATCCACAGTCCTTCACATTGTGCATATGCTGGTGCACACTGTGCAAAGGAGCGATCCGAACTAAGTTCTTCCTCCTCTGCTGCAAGTTTTACTAAAGAATGTTAAGACTTAACTCATTTACCTCCTATTCTTCAGTTAAACAGAAACAAAGAAAGTTAAAAAAAAAAATTGGTGGACATACCCTTTAAATGGAACTTAGCCTATGTAGTGCTCCTACAGTCCTGCAAATGTATCCACTTAGCAAAGGTTTTGTTTTTTTTTCGCATTTTCTAACTGGAATAGCATTGGCTAAAGTGAATTTTTTTTCTAGCCAACTGCCTGAAAGGCTAGGGATTAATTTGGCAAATGTACATCAGGAAATTCTTATCATTTAACTTTTTAATAACACATAGCACTTAAAAGGAATAACAAGAAATAAGTGATTGTGTTCTGTTTGTGTCATGTTTGCGATTAGAATGTTTGGGTCTTTTTTAATACCTTAAAGTTCATCCCAATCAAGTTCCCCCTGAAAGCTTCCTGGTCGCAGCTGAGAGTATAACCAAGGAGATCCATGGAACACCTCTCTAGTCCTACAGCCTACTTGCTGTTATGATGCCTTAGGGCTAGGCCACACTAGCGCGTTTGCGCACGCGTTTCGCGCTCGCGATTGCGCACGCGATTTTTGCTAAAATGGAAATCGCGGGAACGCAAAAATTCCCGCGATTTCCGATGCACATGCGATTGCGCTTCCGTTCGTGTTTTGGTAACGCATGCGTTCACCATTTTTGGTGCGTTAACGCACCAAATCGCAAAACGCGAACGCAAAGGCGAACGCACAAGAAAAGCGCACACAATCGCGTGCGATAACGCTCGCGATTTTGTGTGCGATTCCTGTGCGTTGTAATGTGGCCTCAGCCTTAAGCTGGGAAGTTTTGACAATCAACAACTTGCACTCAGGAGGTCAACAACACCTGCCTGTTATATGCTGATTGGGACTTTCCAGGGGTTTTATTGCCAACAGATTCTTGTACAAGTCATTCTAAATTCACAAAGCCAATCAGAAGACTAGAGAAACATATTCAAGAGCTAAACTTTCAGTTGAAGTCCAGTTAATAAAACTAAATACCACAGATAAATCACAAAAGCACATTCCACATTAAAGAAAAACAGTAAAATATACATCTCAAGAACTATGAGAAATAAATGTAATAATTATTTGTGAACATGTTCACAGCGGCAAAGTTTAGTACATTGCATAATAGCAATACATTTATGTCTGTCATTTATCATGTACAGTATGCTTGGGTTATTTTAAATGTGAAAATGTTATTGAGTTAGACAGAAATTAATATATTAATGTAGGGAAGCATGACATGTATTACTACGCTTTAAAACCAGCATTTAAACTGTTCTATGCACTGTTTTTTTAAGTTACCCCTCAAACCTAGATCTCGCTAGGACTCTCTCGGCGGTCTTCTGCTGCTGCTCCATGCCTGGCATCAGTGATTAGCTGAGAAGCAATCTAGGTTTGGGGAGATAATTAGGTTATATTTTAGGTTCGGGTGGACTTTACCTTTAAATATTGGCAGTTGGTACATTGTGTATCAAGCTTTATGCATTGAGAGACGTGATATTGCTGCTTCATTGAGAATAGCTGCTTCATTGAGTTCTTTCAGCCAATTAAAGGAATAGTTCACTTGAAAAGTGAACCATTCCTTTAATACGTTGATTGAAGACCGGGAGGCTAAGGAGAAAAATCTGTTGTGTTTTGGAGGACACGCCCCTTTAATTATAGATTTTTTTTAATGCATTTTAAAAACGCACTGCTGCATATAGAATGAACAAAATATCTGAATCCAGTTAAAAATGGATGAACTAGAAACTATCCCTTTTTATCAGTAAACCTAATATTTCTGCATCATTGATCAATAATTGGTTCAGATAGTCATTGCAGTTACCATTGGCTTTGATAAACATTGCTTGCTACAGAGTGAGAATTTAGATAAATTAGATAAGATATAATATACTGTAACTTGAATAATACATTTTAGCTACTGAAAATGCATTGCTATATTTTGCACTATTTAGAGATAATAAAACCTTAGGACTGGTACAAACAGATCAATGTTTTAGGACAATTGATCGCTTGGATTGTTTTTCTTTTTTTTATATATACCAGCCAGGTGGTCAAATGGGATTTCAGAAAGCTTTTTAAAGATTTTTCCCAGTCAATCTTGATGATGGCACATATTGTCAAATCAGAGCCAATCATGCGATCTTTAATAAGCCACACAATATTTGAGCTGATATAGCGGATCAACTGATATAACAGTTGGTAGATCTGATTTAAGCTAGGTACACACTACACAATCCTTCCTCCTGACCGACCGTTCGAGCCTTTTGACCGGTCGGCCAGGAGGAAAGAGTAGTCACGTCCGACAATTAGGCCATTGAGGACTGCACGATCGGTTATGATTTTCCGACCTGTCCGATTGTTTGTTTGTCCGATTTGTTTGTTTGATTTACTCCAATATCTCTCATGAGGATGGGATTAGAGCAGTCCAATATTTTCTTTTCATGCAGGATAATAAGAGGGTAGGTTACACCGAATTCATTATCAGGCTTTTGAGGTTTATACTTCATCATAATTATTTTCTCTTTGACAAAAAATATTATCTGCAAGTGAGAGGCACTGCCATGGACGCCAAGTGCGCCCCCTCATACGCCAACCTGTTTTTAGGTTGGTGGGAAAGGGAGGAATCACTTGGCGACCCCTTGGCTAGCTATAACAAACACATTGATATGTGGTTACACTACATTGATGATGTGTTCTTCACTTGGAATGGACCTCGTGAATTACTGAATGAATTTATTGGGGTACTTAATCAGAACTGCCATAACATCTTCCTCACTCATAGAATTTCAGACAGCGATTGTGAATTCTTGGACGTGAGCGTAGATATTGTTGATAACAGATTTGTGATCCAGTTATATAGGAAGCCCACATCCACAAATTCATTGTTGCACTTTAATAGTGTGCACCCTGAGGCCTTAATCAGAGGCATACCCAGGGGACAGTTTTAGCACCTCAGACGCAACTGTACCCGTTCTGAAGATTTTGTAAAGGCTGCCAATGATTTGGACCATAGGTTTGCGGAAAGGAAATACCCAAGATTTTTGATTAAATCCTGCCGAAAGGGTATCAGGGGTCTTAGCCAGGACGATCTCCTTATGCCCAGACCGAGAAAGGAGGACTCGTCATTAAGATTTATTACTACGTATAATAATCAATGGCATGAGCTAAGACAAGTACAAGTACCGGTACTTTCAGAACTTGTACCGAGCTATCCCCTGCTGATGGCCAAATGCAATAAAAATATCTCTGACAGCCTATGTAGAAGCCATTTTGAAAAATCGACCCCCAGACTGAATAGGGTGGGTTCCCTAGTGGGCACCTTTCCATGTGGGGGGTGTAAGTTTTGCCCGTTTATGAATAAGGACAGGGTGTTTTTCAATACAGATAAGACAAACAGGTTCAATATCAAAAGGTATTTTAATTGTAATAGCAAACTGGTGGTTTACTTACTTTCTTGTTCCTGTCCATCATTATACGTAGGCAAGACTACCCAAAAACTCAAAGAGAGACTAGGGTCGCACCTCTCTAATATTCGTAATGCCAAAAGAGACAGATCATTGGGTAAACACATCACAGGGGTGGCAGATCATTTCCTTAGGGTGCAAGATGGCATGGTCGATACCCTTAAGTGTCAGGCAATTGATGGTGTGATACAGAAATTGAGGGGGGGGCGATTGGGGCAGTTCTCTATTACAGAAAGAGACAAAATGGATTTTTCATGTAGACACTATGTCGCCTAAAGGCCTCAACGAGGAATGGGACTTGACCTAATTCATCATATAGAGTCTATGCAGATCCTTGCAAGTTCTTCTGTTTATCTCCTCCCCCTCTTTTCAGGATGTATGGACCCCTTATTCCTGGATCTGGGATTCCCACTGGTTGATCTATTTGCTGCGGTTCTTGATGTCCTGATCCTCCGTGTCCTGAATGATGCAAGATATGCTACTATAGTTTTCTTAAGCCTTGGCCATCTTAAGCTGCTGGTTGTTGCTCTTCGTCCTGTGTTGATGTAACCTTGGAGTGTTTTAAACCTGGAATGGATATCCTGTGATCTTCATAATAGGATGGATTGCTAACTTACCTTTCTGGGAATATCATGAGATTTCCATTATGAGATGCATTGTCTACTAACCTTTCTGTTAATATCTCTCCTATTTGTAATTCTGCGGAATCTTGGAATCCTAGGCTACGGTCTCTAAAGGATTGGGTTTTGTATCTTGGAACATGGTACAGTAACATATACGGATCACAATTTCCAGTGAAAAGATGTGAATATATGGATGATCATGCTTTTACATACTGGGGATGCTCATTGTGTTATAACTTTTGATGAGATATGCTTACTTTGGATGAGACCGGCCTTTTATGCAATTATACGAGATGGGATGCCCTCACCTATCCATGGGGATGATGCGAACTGTCCCTTGATAATTCATTTTGTTCATTTTTTATTTCATGTATGAGGACTCATTTTCTGTTACTATTATACCTTAGATGTGGAATGGGTGAAATGAGGTGGTCTCCATGAACATATACCCTATCCCATATATGTATTTATTGCTATAGACTTCGTAAGGGTTACTTTTGATGTAGCCTATCCGGTTTTGCAATGGAGTTGTATTTTCTCATAATGATTTTGTTCTTTATTTTTATTATATTCGATTATATCTATACTGTTTAGAGGGGTGATCGGGACCATAAGTTTTTCTATGCCTCTCAGGTACATACGGTATGGGAGTAGATAGTTGTATCGATACTTTTGCATACCTTGTTATTCCTCCCTTTTTGATACACTTTGTATCATACTCCCGTCCTGGCTCCAGTAGATCCATCAGACAGCCGATAAGAATGATTAAATGAGACTCAGTTTCTGACCTATTAGGGATAGAAATAGGATACGTTCTCACCCATCTACATTTCCCCTCTTGCATCTGGAAGGGTTATATAGGAGGTTCGTGTGGGGATAATACATATGCCCCATTTATGATTATTGCCCTCCCCTCCTTTACTAGCAGCTGTAGTTACGGCTTGGGGGAGTGGCAAGAGGGGATGACTGTGTAAGTTACGGTTCACTCTGAGGCGTACAATATGACACAATATTGGCCCCGCTTACTCAGGTTAGTGACACACGTGCTAATTATCTGGGATTTGTGGGGGTATATAAAGGGATTTATTTGTCATATGTTCCTTGCTACTGACGAAGTCTGCCTTGTCGGACGAAACGCCTGTGTTTTAACTGCTCCAACTCCATAGATGCCTACATTATTTGTCTGTACCGGTATTGTATTGCCCATTCGTGTTACTCATTTTGGGCTCATTTCACATCTGAATTAGGGGGTTTACTAGAACTTTAGTTTACCTTATACCTATGGGTGATGTACGATGTATTGGGATATTTCCCTAACTATTGTATGTTGGTACTTTATTTTGTCATAATGGATGTGTGCAATATTCTGTGAACTTTATTTTTTCTTTTACTATGTGATATACCGGTATATCTACTAATTGATAAATACTTATCTACACCTTCTAGTGCTCTATGTTAATTTGATGTGTTTTTATTGTTTGTCCTTTATATGCTCCGCTGCTCCCATTTGTTTTATAATAAAGGAGTTTTGTTTGTATTAGACATTTTGGTGGTGTGCCCATTTTATATCCACTACTTGTTTTTCTGCATCCGTATAATTGATCTATTGGTGGATAGGAGCACCCCCTCTATCTTGTGTAATTGCTCTAACAGTATACTAGTGCCCTAATATCACTTTCTATGCGATTTGGACAAATGAACGGTCGGCGACCTGTCGCGGGAGCAAAAAGCCGCCATAAAATAATTTGGCCCGACCGACCGAAACACTGAAATGTCGGTCGGGCCGAATTACTGTATCGTGTGTACCTAGCTTTAGTTTTCAAATAAAAAGGAGAGATTTCTGGGTCATTTTCTTCCTTTCATGGTAGCCCTTGAGCAAATGCTATTTGCTCAAGGGCTACCATATTTTAAATACCACATTGCATGAGCTAAGTGCAGACAGTTTAAGTTTTATTGAGCCATCATCAGTACAAGTACCTCCTAAAACACTAATCACTAAAGACAGATTCATTGTCTGTTTGGCCCTATAAGCCTAATAACACAATAAATAATGGTTGAACCCTATAAGAATGGTATGGTACATTCTAGCACTTTCAATAAAACACTCAAGGTTTAGAAAAATAAATAATTGTTAACTTGGCAGTAGCCAAAATATGTCTTTTCAATCTTATGGCTCTATTTTTCTGTGAATCTTTATTTGGGCTGGAGGTGCAACATTAATATTTCATAATTCTGGGGATTTTGCTGAAAAAAAGGAGATTAAAAAGCAAATCACATTTCACTGCCAGGGTTGTATTTCAGGATTTAGTTTCCTATCATGCAGCTATAGGGGAATTATATTCTTCAACAAGCAAACTGTTAAAATATGTGTCAAGGAGATAGTTTTCTTGCCAACATTACAATTTGTCACATTGCCTGGTGAGTTATTAACAAAATCTTCATATAAAGTACTGTACAACCTTCCATTTGCAAATTTATGTCTTTGTCATTCTGTTATTTTACTAGCTGTATTCTAGTGCCTGCAGGGTGCACAGTTATATGGATTAAATGGCCAATTAGTTATTCAATCACGTTCTTAGTTACCTAAGGGAATTAGGTTTTAAATAGGATTAAATAATGTTCCTGACTATAATATATACTATCCACAGAAAACAACAAACTCAAGTTTACTTATTTAAGACATGATCATAAATAAAGTTAATTAAAATATCTTAGTTTAACCCCTTTAATCCATGGGGTCTCAAGCATGTGGCATAATAAAAGTTGCCTTTGAATATATTTATGTAGTTAACTTAATGTTTTGTGGAAAGGTATATACTGAAAGGCATAAAGTGGTTATATACAATACTTACCTTATTTACCTTATTCCTGAAGCCCAACATTCTGCCCACTGTTTGCTGACCTCTTCTTCTAACATTCATGCCACATTTTAAAGCTGTACAACCTCGTACATGCTCAAAGGTGTCCTCTTGATCAGCATCAGTCAGTCTTGAAATTGATGTCATCCACCATGGACACAACTGATTGCTGCTACGAGGAAGTAAACAGAAAATAGCAGTAGGGGGCATGAATACCTGAGTAATATTTTGATTTAGATACACCTGTATACTGAGTACGTATTTCAGCCTTATGTTTGCTATGCATCAATATTTTTGGCCATCACAGACAGTAATATTGATTGCACAAAATTTAGCCTGGGGCGATAATAAAGAAATGGCCTCATTTTGTATATGCACACCATACATGGGGCAATTATATATATGTGTATGGTCACCATTAGCGTTTGGGGGTGGGGAAGATATGAATAGATTTTGTATGGGGGCAGATATGTCCTTGAAAACCCACAAATATATGGTTGTCCTGCATGGCTGAAATAAAGTACAGGAAAGTGAAGAGTAGGAGCCTTTTCCTGGTGTAATACTTCCTCTGTTCCTCCTAGAAGTTTCTGGCATGCACAGTGGAGTTCTCCTCCTCCCTTCTGCTGCTGTTTCATGCACTGAAGTTTAATTTAGTATAAAAGGAATATCTTACTTGCAAATCCTAGGCTTCACTATGTTTATGTGGTCCAATTCCGATTCTAAATACACCTACCCGCCTTAATTCCAGACTCAGCCAATCACTGAGTGTCTGCTGATTGAAATAAGCAGCAGAAGGCCGGTGCGAAAACTAGGGCTGGTAAGTATATTTGAAACCAAATAGGAGCATATACAGTATACCTAGCAAGGTCTAGGTTTGGGGTCATTTCATGTAAGCAACCTAGTTTTCTTTGAATCATTTTACAAATAGGGCATTGGTGTTGTATAATGTACAATGTCCATTTAATTTTTTTTTTTTATTAACATAATTTTTATTGAGATTTTTTTCTTTCTTATTTTTTTGAAAAAGGGAAAAACATAACAAGAAAAACATAACAAATAAAAACAAATAGTCTTATGTATATGGGCGTATATGAACACACTTTGTATATACCCCCATATACTTTAAAGATTGGTATACATTTGTCATTATCAAAGTAATAAAGTAAACATTTTGGTTTTACAGTATTTGCAATTAACATTGATCCTCCTGGATAAACTGGGGGACATTCCCTGGAGGATATGAAGAGAAGGAGAAAAAAAAGTGAAAGAAGGGGGACGGAGAGGTGGGATAAATGGATTTTTGCAATTTAATTTTGGTGAGAGCATGCATGAAAATTGGTATGGCTTTTTAAAAGCTATTTAAGTAGATTCTGTAGTAAATGACCTATTATCAAAGTTTTATAAAATTTATGAAATTTGCCTTGTGAGATCATGAAGGCCTTCTCGTATTGCATGTTGTTAGTTAAAGTTCTTTGTATTTCTTTTAATGATGGGATTGTTCTTTTCATCCAGTATTTTGTTATTAATTTTTTAGTTATTGTTAGAGTGTGGTATATTATAGTTTGGTGTTCGATGGGGTATAGTGCTAGGTCAATGTTTAGTAGGGCTAGTGCGGGTGTGGGGTTAATGTTGTATCTGCATAAATTGCTGAGAAAGCAGAAAACCTTGTTCCAAGTTTTCCACCAAATGTTCCACCAAACAGTTCCACAAAATGTGGGTTAGTGATCAATTTTTTTGTTCAGGTATAGTTCTATATCTGCCCATTTTTTGTTGAATTTATTAGATAGCCAGTGCTTAGTTTGATCTAGAATTGCGGCTTGATAGTAGTCTTTTAGTATTGGGTAGGTTACTCCGCCTGCTTTTTTAGTTTTGGATAGGTTTTGTGTTTTGATTCTTGGTTTTCCTTTGTTCCAAAGGTATTTATTAATTTCAGCTTGAATTTTATTGAAAAAGGAATCAGGCATTGGAATAGGGAGTCTTCTAAATTTGTATAGTAATTTGGGTAGGAGAATCATTTTCAGAAGGGTATAATCTTAGTTAGCCAGGGTAGATATTTTATCGTCCATGTGTTAAGGTCATTGGTTATCTCGGAAAATGAAGGGTTCATAATTTGTTTTGAATAGGTTTTCAACCTCTGGAGTAAGTTAAATTCCTAAATAAGGGATTAATTCTGAAGCCCATTTGTATTGGTATTTTGCTTTTAAATAGATCTGTAGGGTCATAGATATGTTGATAGGAAGAATAAATGACTTATCTTCGTTTATTTTATATGAAATTATTCTGAATTCTATAAATATTTTTTGGAGGTGTACTAAAGAGATTTAAGGGGTCGGTTATTGCTAGAATAATGTCGTCAGCATATAAACCTATTTTGTGTTGTTGGTTGCCTATTCTGATTCCTTTTATTTTGTCATTATTTCTGATGTAGATAGCAAGAGGTTCTATGGAGAGGTCGAATATTACGGGCGATAGGGGGCATCCCTGGAGTGTGCCGTTGGATATATTGAATTTGTTAGATAACATGTTGGAAATAAAAACCTTTGCTTTAGGGTTGTGGTATAAAATCATAATAGCTTTTTTAATCCAGCCTTGTATGTTAAACTTTTCGAGTATAGCGTTTAAGTATTCCCAGTTGACTCTGTTGAATGCCTTTTTGGCATCTAAGGTAAGAATTAATGTTGTTATGTTTCTTTTTCAGACCAGTTTATTATGTCGATAAACCGTCTGGTATGTCTCCTGGTTGGCATTGGGGAACAATGGTCGTCATCTATTAGTTGAGGTAAGAAGGGTTGAATTCTGGAAGCTAAGATTTTTGAAAATATTTTAAGACGGTATTCAAAAGGGATATGTGTCTGTAATTTTTAATGTTTATTTTGTCTTTGTTAGGTTTAGGTATGGGGACTATAGTAGCCAAAAGGTTTTCTTCTGGGGATTCTCCCTCTTCAACTGCTATATTGAATAGTCTTTTGAGATATGGTGTAAGGATGTATTCATATTTTTTATAGTATTTGTTGGTGTAACCGTCATTTCCTGGGGCTTTATTTTTTGGAAGGGATTTGATTGCTTTGGAAATTTCAATAGTCTGTATTGGAATATTTATTCATTGTAATTGTGGTTTAGAGAGTGTGGGTGTATTGATTTGTTTCAGGAATTCGTTGATTTAATTTTTTGTGGGGGGTTTACTTCTTTCGTTGTTCTGTATATTGTACAGTGAGGAGTAGTATTTTGCGAATTCGTTTACTATGTCTTTGGGGTTATATAGTGGTTTGTTTTGATCTTTATTTATTTGTGTTATTTTGTAGTTAACTATTTTAGATTTAAATCTATTAGCTAGGGCTTTGTTTGCTTTGGGGCCCTGGGTATAATAATTGGCTTTGAGTCTTCTCATTAGTTTATCGAATTTGTACATTTTATTTTTTATTTCTTTGACTATTAGGTAATTTTCTTTCGAGTTTAAGAGTTTGAATTGTCTTTCAGCGTTTTGCAGTTTTTTGATCAATTCTATTCTTTTTTGTAGTCCGGCTTTTTTTTTGTTGTGATGCAATTTTAATGATTACTCCACGTATATAGGCCTTGTGTGCATTCCATAGAGGTTTGGGGTGAATGGATTCTATATCATTGAATTGAAAATAGTCTATTAATGCTTGTTTTATTTTTTTATTTTGCGTCTAATAGAGTTTAGTTTCCATAGTGTTTGGTGTGGAGTGTTTAGTTTACCTATCATAGTTACAATTTGAGGTGCGTGGTCTGAGATGGATTTAGTTTAGATTTTGGCTTTGGTAATGTTTTGTAAGTTCCACTTATCTTAAATGAATAGGTCAATTCTGGAGTGCATATTATGCGTTAGGGAATAATAAGTATAAACCTTTTCTGTAGGGTTGAGTACTCTCCAGACATCATATAAATCTTCTGTTTTTAGTAGTTGTTGTAGTGTATTTATGTTACATTTTGCTGTTATGCCTGTGGAATCCATTTGGGGGTTGCATGTTAAATTGGCATCGCCCATTATAATAATGTTGGTTGGAGATTGATCTTTCACTCTGTTTATTATTTTTTGTAGGAATTTTATTTGTTTCTTATTTGGGGTATAGATATTTGCAATAGTATATTGGATATTGTTTATTTTGCATCTTAGAATAATGAATCTTCCCTATTTCTCAAGTGTAACTTCTTTTTTTTCATAGGAAAGTGATTTGTTTATTGCTATAGCGACTCCTCTCTTTTTTTTTATGAAATGATGCTTTATATATTATGAGGAATTTTTTATGTTGTAATAAATGTTCTGAGCTCTTAGTAAGATGGGTTTCCTGTAGGCCCAGAATGTCAATAAGGTTTGTGTTTGCCTCTTTCCATATACAATATCTTTTAAACTGAGAATTAAGGCCTCTTACATTGTAGGTCATAGGTTTAATTGTCATATTTTATTATATCTATTGCTTTACTATCGTTTCTTTTATTGAACCATGCATGCTCTTTCCATTTCAACATAATAGCATTTGCAGAATAATATTTCAATTTGTAAACAAATTTAATCAACATTAATTCAAACAATTTAACTATTGGAGCCTTATGCAACTTTGCGTCGCATAGCTTATGCCACATTGAGTTGCTAATGGTCATTGTATAGGTATAGACCTTTGCAATGAAAAAGTAGTTAGGGGGGGAAAGTCATAGCTTATCCTTATTGTTAAAGGTTGGTATGACCAATTCCTGTGTTTCAGGTGTGGAACTATTGGTTTATTTTAGATGTGAGGGGAAGAGGGAGGGGGGGAGAGAAAAGGAGGGGGGGAAGGAGCGGGCAACCCCACTTGGGGTTTCTCCATCCCACAAACACCATTTCAATATGTATGCTGCCCCATTATTTTACTAGACATATTTTATACTTTGTATATTAGTAAGTTTTCTCAGCTCCTCTAACACTGTGGTTATACAATATTTTTGGGTAGAGGGGAGACGGAGGCACGCTATCCCGTGTTTTGTTGGTTTCCCAAAAATAGAGGAACAAAACCAGTCATCTTCAAGGGGATATGGATGAGCTGGTTTCCAGCCCATAAGGGCCTAATGTAGTGTTAGTTGGATTTAGATTGGATTATAGTCATGATTTAGAGTTTAGTATTTTTGTCAGGAGATCCTTTGTCTTAGATATCAGGAGAAGGTATTTAGATTTGTAATTTGCATGTGGACATGTCTAAGTAAAAAATAGGCTTAAAAGATTTTAGTCTTTCCTTTTTTTGGTCTTTGATTGGCTGTTCCTGTGCTCTCCAACTGGCTGAATTATCAAGGGTGCATACTAAATATATGGTTTTATTTACCTTTTGCATGGGTGAAAGGGAGTGAAGTCATATGGAGATGTGGAGTAAAGAAAATCTGAATACATTTCTTATATCACAAAAGGACAAGGAATAAATAGACAAACTTATCTTTTTCAGTGCTGTATATTACAAATGATACAAAATGCCTTAATTAATGGTTTCCAGGCAAAATTCATTACATGTGTGGGATCTTTATCATTTTTTTCTGAGTAGGAGTATTCTGTTAAACACATTTTCAGTCCTAAAATGATAATATTTCCCTAGAGAATCTTGATTGGAAAATCTACAAGTGATCATTCTATGCAAAATGTTTGATGAATGTTGATGAGTTAATGAGTCTTCTAAAATGGTGCATCTTATTTTCAACTGAATAAAATATCAGCAGATAATCTTTGCTCGTTATATGCTTTAAAGGAATACTTCACTGAGAGAGTAAACTATTCCTTTATTGCATTAATTGAAGAATGGGGGGGAGGAGCTATGCCTTACCTCCCGTTCTTTAATTAATATAACAGGAGCCAGGTGCGAAGCTTTGTATCTTCGCCATTGGCACCAAACAGGATAGGAGGCTTTAGCTCCTTTACTTCCCATTCTTCAATTAATGCAATAAAGGAATAGTTCACTTTCTCAGTAAAAAAAAAAAGTTAATTTTGCTCTAATCCAGCGTTTCTCAAAGCGTGTACTGGGCACACTGGTGTGTTTTCAAAGAGCCAGTGTTCCTCAGAATTTTGCTAGTATAAATATTTTCACCAATATAACCTACTTTTTTGTTTTTGTTTATGATAATTTCAACACAGTCAATATAGTATAACATTACAGTACATAGATTAGAATATAATATATATTGTAAAGTGCATAAAATTTGGGTAATTAGAACATTAAGAACACAGGTGTGCCTAGAGAAAAAAATTGCATTGCCAAGTATGCCACTTATCCTTAAGATGCAGGTACACGGCTGAGTCCTGACCCGAGGAATTGGCTCTTCTGTGCTGGGCCATACGTTGATGCAGTTGGCTGGTTGACTGGTTCAAGAGAGGTGTTAAGGAGGCCATTTATGTGAATATACATTTATGTGTTATACATGTTCTTGGCTGACCAGTCAGTATTCTGATATTTTTTGTTGTTGTTGCTTAGCCAATACATTTATCCAATGGATCAAATTGGCACTGTGTCTAGAATCAAATTTGAGGAGGGGTGGGGATTACAGGTGCCCAGAACCTGCACTGCTGGCAATCTGAGGTCATATGAAAATGCAAGAGGTGCCAGTCTGAAAGGAGATTAATGCAAGGGAAGCCAAGACATAGACATGAAAAGTGTTAATTGTTTGGGGACAGGCATGAAATTAATCACATAGAAAGTGTCAAGGGCCACACAGTAGCACAAATGGAAACTTAACTTCATTATGCTTATTCTCCTGATTATCTCATATCAATTCACATCTTTAGAACAGCTGCTGCCCACAGTACTATCCACTGAACCTAAATACTCTACGTTTATAGAAATGACAGAAAGGAATAAGGATTTAAATTACAACATTTTCTATACAAAAGGATAGAAATATGTTTTAAAGGGCATGTCCACCCCCAAAACTATAATCCCCCCCAGTAATGGCCCCACCATGTAGTGCAGTGTAATCCTTACCTCACATCCCAGCTCCATAGGGTTCTCCTGTAGACCCCCCCTAAAGTCCCAAAAACTGTCCACCAGGAGGCTAGCAGGACTCTGCCTGCTACCTTGCCTCCGGTAGATATTTGTCATGCGTACTGCAGCCCTTCTCCCCCCTCCCTCCCCCTCCCCCTCCCTCCCGTTCTACTATCCCTCCCCCTAGCATAAAACCCCCTTAATATGATGTTCCCCCATGTCTGGCAGCCCCAACCGCATGGCAGAAGAAAGAAGCGGCTAGCAACATCGGCTCCGCTGAGGCCAATTGGCTCACTGTCAGCTGCAGTGATCCTGCCTGGCATCGGTGACTTCAGTGGTGTTGGTGTCGCTAGCCTGAAGACACCGCGTCAGATCAAGACGCCAGTGACATCGGCCTCGTCGTGGCCACCAGCGCCTGAGGTACCCCTGGTGGCCGCAGGGGTACTTCACGGGGTCGTTGGCCTCGGTGGAGTTGGTGTCACCAGATGGAAGAAAGAAGACATCACCCAAGGGCTCTTTTAAGAGCCAACAGGGGTCCCGGTACGAGCTGGAGGGTCCCTGCTGGAGGGTCCCTACACCCCCCAATGGGCCCTTCCTCGTGAGCATACAGGGCAGAGGGCTGGGAGGGGCTGCTGAGAAGGGGTGGCAGTGGGTGGTCGCCACCGCAGGGGCGTGATGGGTATATTTCCATGCCCTAGCTGTGGAGGGAGGGGTAGGCGTACACATCAACCGCCCCCTCCCTGTCGTGGCAATCACCTGCTACGACCTTCCCAGCAGCCTCTCCCAGTCCCCTACTCCGTATTACCGTGAAGGGATTTCAACTCCCTTTGTGTCAATATTGTACTGCGTCAATTGTGCATTGCGCTAAGTGCAGTATCGCCGCGAAAAGAGCTCAAACCACCATCGCACATAGCCACAGTGATAATTTTCATGGCCATCTCACTCAAATGGGGTGAAAGCAGTATTTTCACAGTGGCAATATGCGGCGGTAATTTTAGGGCATTATTTTCGGACATTTATAAATATGCCCCTTAGTAGACACTTAGTGGCCAACAAATCAGTTGAGCACACTCAGTGGACCCTGGCTTCATGGCCACTAAAAGCATCTACTGAGTGTGCTCTACTCAGTGGACACTGGATTCATGGTAACTAAAAGCACCTACTGAGCAGGGCACGGCTAGTAGGTGCTTTTAGTGACCATAAAGCTGGGAATTCATATATTTTATTTAACAACAATTACGCATTTAATGCTTAAACTTGATTAGCAAGCAGTGTTTTGGGAACCAGACCACACAGGAAACTAATTAATCACACAAGATGATGTCATTAACTCTGCATGGCCAAGCAGTGAGATTCATATTCTTATTAGAGTGAAGCATTTTGATTAATATTGTTATTAGATTAAACATACACAACAGCCCTCTAGCTTTTGTTTCTAGAGAAAGATACATTTTGTAAATGTACCTGCACTCATTGTTGACTTGCTGGTAATGCAAGTCAACAAGGAACACACAGCCCAAGAAGCAGCAAGTTCAAATTCCCTAGCATACTTATAAAACAATATAGCATAGTCTACTACCTGATTTTATTGCTTTTTTGTTTGTTTGGTTCCATCGTGTATTTAGAAAAAAATAAAGTTTCTACATATGTACAAACTCTCTATATAGAAGTTCTGTTTTTTTTTTAATTTACCAACCAGTATGAATTACTGACAGCCTTCCTGGAGCAATACAAAATAGTGAACTGATTTTACTGACATTTACTGAAATGTACTTGCATCGATTGTAGAAGTAAGGCCCGAGGGCCACCTGTATCCCTTTGGCTGCCCCGGACTGTCCCCCCAATAATAGACCAACCCCCCCCCCCCTAAATTTTATGGAATGGATCTAAAATATTACACACTTTCTATTCTGTCTATTAAAAATTGCAGCAAATAAAAAAAAAATCCAGCGAACCAGGGATATTAATTTCATTTGTTTACAAAATCCAGTTTTGCAATCTCTATAATGAGAACAAAGTTGAACCTATTGGCCTGGTTCTTAACAAAAGTTTAAGTTTCTATGGGCAGTGGTGTTGTGCTGCTAAAGTGATTGGGGCACAGGTTCAATTCCCCAGGCTTCCTTTTTTGTTTGTTTCTAGCAAAAGATAGGGATTCTACATGTACTGATATCCCACCTAGTAGCCCCTGTTGCATAGAGGTAGAAAGTTGTGTATGAGCTCACTTGCTGTATTTAAGGGGAGAGGCTTTGTGTGTGTTACACCTGATGAAGGGGGCAATGTGATCCCCGAAACGTTGTGTGTTTTTGTAATACACTAATAAAGGTAATCAACTGGACGAGTGTGCCTCAGAATTCCCTTTTGTGGTTCCCAGGTTGAGAACTAAAAATGAGGGAGCACCTCAAGAATTCTGGCAAGTTGCCAAGGAGTGTGTGTGGTTTCGAACTTCTAAGGCCATAGAGGTAGAAAGCTTTCTTTTTAGAAAGACACAGTATTGCACAAGTTGCAGGTTCAATACCTAAGAATTACAAATATGATCATATAGAAAAAGTTACTCCCTGTACCATCTCTTTTTATCAGCTGCTAGTTTAAAAGCATAATAAATCCTATTTGTATTTTTACATTTTAAAGAGAATACCTCCTTTCTTCTCAACAAACTTGTATTAGATTGTAGAAAGTGTTAGCCTGCACATGGAATGGTAAACAGCACTTTAATTCTTTATTATCTTATTTTAATATTTGTTAACATCCAATTTTTAAAAAGTTAGATCTTGAAACTATTTTCAAACCATTTATTACATCTAGCTGGTTACCAATTTAGGAACCATCTTCTGGCTGTCTCATCCAAGAAACTAGACTCTTATAATAAAGTTTTATCAAATTACCATAAAAAATCTTCCGCCAAGCTGTGACAGGTAAATAATTAACCTCAATTACCCATTATAAATGGTCTCAAACTATTTTCTTTTTTTATATATTTATATATCTTTTAAAATAAATAACTGAATCAAATAATTCTGAACCAAAAATTATAACATACATATCTTATTTTACAACAAAAAGTGGGAGGGATGGGAGCTCACAACAACTGAAACTTTTTCACACAGGATGAAGCACTCAAAATTCCTTCCCGCCTTGAGCTCAAGCTGGACCTGCCAATCAGAGAACCCTATCCAGGTAAGTCCCACCTCCTTCTCCACTATTACTAAGTAGATCAGAGAATGGCAATTAGCCAGCAAAAAATATGGCTGCCACCTTCCCATGCTGCAGAATTTGGCATCCTACTTACATGGGAATGGTATGCAGCACGATTATTAAGTAACAATAATAACACAACAATATGAGAGTTGGAAAGACAAGCCACTGCTTTAATTCCTTATTATCTTACTTTAATATTTGTTAAAATCCAATTTTTAAAAACTTGAATCTTGAAACTTTTTTCAAACTATTTATTACATCTGGCTGGTTACCAATTTAGGAACTGCCTACTACATGTTTTCTAGCTGTCTCATCCGAGTAACCAGACTCTTAAAATTTTTTTTTAGCAAACTGTTACTCTTCAGTCATGCTACGGAAATTACTCTTTAATGAGCAATTATCCATGGCCCATTTCCATTGTGCTACATATTCTTCAATTATAATCTGCAGTCCAACACAAAATATGTCAAACCCAGTCGATGTGCCAGTATGACAAAACATTAATTGACATGGCAAATTTTGCTACACCTGCATTAAGTTTCTTCCTGCAGTTTTCAAGTGCTTTTACCAAGTCCCTTCTAAAATAAATCAACTGTCCTAAATATTCTTATATCATTGCCACCTAAATGTACAATCAAAATGTCTGGATAACCCCACTGAGGGAATAGATTTAACCACCGTCCTCCATATCTGTTGTATTCAATTAGATCAACTGGACTTGAAATGTAGTTCTTGAAGACGTTTCGCTAGTCATCCGACTGGCTTTCTCAATTCAGAATGACTTGTACAAGAATCTGTGGCAATTATGTACCCTGGAAAATCCCAATTAGCATATCACAGCCAGGTGTTAAGGGTGTGATTGGATAGTGGCTAAGAGGTGTTGTAGGAACGCCCAGGGTAAGGTGTTAAAACAGCATTGTACATGGCAGACAGTTGGTGTCGAACCCCCCCACCTCTATTTAGGCTTGGTTTCTTTATTTTCACATAAATGGCCTCCTTAACACCTCTCTTGAACCAGTCACGTTCCTTCGCCAGTATGTTAACATTACAATCTTCAAAGGTATGTCCTTTATCCTTAAGATGCAGGTACACGGCTGAGTCCTGACCCGAGGAATTGGCTCTTCTGTGCTGGGCCATACGTTGATGCAGTTGCTGTTTGGTCTCCCCCACATACAAATCAGAGCATTCTTCACTGCACTGCACTGCATATATGATGTCGCTTTTCTTGTGTTTAGGTATTGGGTCTTTCGGATGTACCAATTGCTGCCTCAGTGTGTTGTTCGGTTTAAAGCAGACAGGGATACGATGTTTTTTGAAAATTCTTCTTAATTTCTCGGAGACCCCTGCTACATATGGGATACACCTGGCTGTGATATGCTAATTGGGATTTTCCAGGGTACATAATTGCCACAGATTCTTGTACAAGTCATTCTGAATTGAGAAAGCCAGTCGGATGACTAGCGAAACGTCTTCAAGAACTACATTTCAAGTCCAGTTGATCTAATTGAATACAACAGATATACCATGACCTGGATGAATGAGAACCTTCACAAGCACCGTCCTCCATGTTTGCCTGACCAATTTATTTTGACCAATAATTAAAATAGTTTTTACCTGAGCTGCTCTTTGCTCTGCCTAAAACATTAAAAATTTGGTCTAACGTCTTCATAGTCGTTTCTTCCAATCCAAGCTTGCACTTTATTCTGCAAAAGGCTACACAAATTGGAACCTCGATAGGAAGGATTTGTCTTTCCTCTGAAACCAAGGACCATTATGACTTCCTCTGAGACACACAAACTCTTTAAAAGCCTGGACTGGACTTGTGTCTATGAAACCTCCCTATCCATATAACTTTTCCTCTTAATAATTGATCCTTTTTCAATTTTCTAATGTATTCTTTAAGTTTGTTCTGAACCAAATTAACATCAACCCCCCCAGGAACAGACTTACAGTCTGAGATCTAGTCGCCAACCCTGAGCTCTAAAAAGAAGTGAAAGGGCAAGGGTAAATTTTGCTTCACGTGTCGAATAACAAAGTGATTCTAAACTAACACCTATACTATTTAAAGATGTAATACAGTAGTTATAGGATGTCTTAAATCCCTAGCTAAACAAATTCTAATTATTGACATTAAAATCTGATTAAATATTACATTTTTTCTAACTCTTTGTTATTATAAATTATATAAAAGAAACCTGTTTTCCTGATGCCAGCTGGAGAAATACCTTTATCAAATAACTGAATAACAAAAGAAACTAACAGATATTTATCCTGTATTCAGTGGCGGCCTTATGATTAACAGCACCCTGTGCAAGATTTGTTACTGGTGCCTACCACCCCCCCAAAACACCCGCCTGGGTACACACAATACACTATTGAATGCTGCTTGCCTTGGCCTGCTTCAAATCAAGTTCCCCACCTGCGCTTACTGTCTTTCAGTAACTTCAGTGCATGCTTGTATATATCGTGCGTGTATCATTACATAACACGTAACATACTAAATGCACAGACAGAAAAGCATACAGACATCTTAAGTAAGACTTATGTGTGTTGGGACTGGAGGGGCTGTGGCACTGATGCACAATTTTGACTTACAGGTCCATGACCTAAGACTCTTGGCTGGCGCCCCCCCGGTAATGCAACCTGTGCAGTCGCCCATATCAAAGGCCGGCCCTGCCTGTATTAAGCTGGGTACACACAGTAAAGATAAAGCCCAGATCTGATCGGATCTGTCGGATCTGATGGTATCGGGCTTTATCGGTACTGTGTGTACCTTCATTTTCCGAATGAGTGCGCGGCCGCAATCAGGTTGGCTGAACACTCGTTCAAAAAAGAGGGAAAATAGGTAGACTCCCTATAGGGGAGTCGGCCATGGCAGAGGGAACACAGAGTCCCGAGTGTTCTCCCTATGCTGTGCAGATCCTGTCTGTCATTAGTGATGGCCCTGTTCGCGGATCCGAACCCGGATCTGCGACGGATTTACCTCGTTTGCGAACGGCGGATATCGCTGATTTTCCGGTTTTCCGCCTTCCGAACTTTTCCGAACCGCATTTTTTAAATTTTTCAAAATTACGAGGATTTCTCGTATTTTTGAAAATACGGGAATATACGAGAAATCCTCGTAAATTCAAAATTTCACGGATTTTTCACATTTTTGGAAGGAGCAACCCACATTTTCGGGTCCGTATTTTCGAAGAATCCACGTATTTTCGAAAAATCCTCGTATTTTCGGGGAATCCCCGTATTTTCGAAGAATCCTCTTATTTTCGAATAATGGATCTTGCCAAACTTTCATTTTAATAGGTTTTAATGGGTCCGCTTGTGGATTTTCGAAAATTTGCGGATCCTCAAGAGGACTGGATTTTGCAAAGTTCGGACATCTCTATCTGTCATCTTTCAAGATCTTTCAGGTGTGTACCCATGTTTAGCTCTTGTAAATTCCTTTTAAATTTTAACCTGGAGGCCCAGCTGAGAACAATCAAACAAAGAGCTAAAGCAGCATCATTTGATTTAGCAGAAAGTGAGTTAATTAATTGCACTACTCCTGTATTATCAGAATGTAATATCAAACACCTATTACAGTAGCTAATCTATGCCCCTATGATCTTGAGAAAAAGCAAGTTGCTCATCCACTTTTTACCTAGCCATAAGGATGGCCACTCTGAAAACCATCTACCCTGAAAAAATGATCCACAGCCTAATGAGGCTGCAGTGTTTGTGAAAAAAATGTAATTAGTCACACAAACTCCTCCTGCCACCTATTGTTACAATTATATAAATCTAAAAATTGATCCTATACTTTTAGATCCTCTTTTGCCTCATTACTGTTCCTAATATGTCGTGCCGGGTTTGACATTCTTAATATGCTGTTAATAAGCCGCCCGTTGAAGGCTCTGCCCATAGGGATGACTCTAATGTCAACATTTAAATGTTGACATTTAAGGACTGGATATCCCTTACTGTCACTTTTTTGTCACTTATTACAAACTTAATCAGCTTTTTGAGCCTAATTAACTTATCCTGTGGCAAGCTAAACTCCATTCATTGTGCTTACATGAGCATATTTCTCACAAACCCCTTCCTGATCTGATACAAGCTAATCAAAGCAAAAACATGTTCACTGTTCTTTACAGTTCCACACTAGTGATTTTAGGTACATTTCTTCATGAATTAAAATGTGTTCATTTCAACATTAAATCATCAAGGCAGACTTACTTCTACAGCTTTTATCAAGCAGAACGTATTGATAAAAAATGTTCTTTATGGGCATCAAACTTTCTGTCTAATACTGTATGTACATTAGCATTGGGTTAAATTTGAATTCAGATTAGACTCTAGGGGGGGGTATACTGAGAGCAGCAGCAATATGATTTCAGTCTTAAAGTCATGCTAACCAATTTACAAAAGCTTATCATGATCACATGAAGGATATTGCTAGTTTCACAAAAGTCATCTGTGTAGCCACCGCAAGATATTTAATATTGCACTTGTGTAAATCTACTTTCTGTGTTTATTTTCAAGTGCTCATTTTTCAGTGTATTGGAATATAAGAAAGCAGGATTGATACTTACAGGGAGAGTCAATTAAAGTTCTTATCGTTAAAAATGGTGCTAATTTTGCCTCAACCAATCAGATGTTATGTACCATTTGATTGGTTATGTACGAACATCTAATTGGTTGGGGCAAAATTAGCACAATTTTTATCTATAAGAACGTTAGAATCTCCCCGTGTATGTCTACTCCCCATATTAACTATATGAAAAAAGGTCCATCTGGTGGTTTCAGGATTATTAAACTAAAACTACTTCATAAAATGTAGAACAGAATGTGCAATAAAATAATTAATGACCCACTAAAATAATGCTTGTGGTGCATATTTGTGTCAAAATGTGCCAGACAATGCCACATTTATCACAGAGGTTAATATGCTCATATCCCAAGGCAGATCTAGAGACAGCAGAAGACTAAACAATGCCATCTGTAAATACAGCTCTGTTCCACCCTAGGAAGAGTCACTTACTGCAGACCAATGAGAAGTGATTCTGAATATCATGCATGCATGTTTATTTTATTCTTACCCAAAATATATTTCTACCTGTTAAATTTCAATTAGATATAACTTTCAGAGCTGTAAAATTCAGTTTACCTGTTACCTGTGTGGCTTCCTAAAACATTTGTGCTCGCATTTAAAGGCATCTATCTATTTGGGGTCTTGTGAATGCATCTGCTTCTTCTGCTTAGCAGCATGTCTGTAGTTTTACTTATTGGTTGTTCTAACTTTTCAAGTCTCACTCTGTCTCTCAGTCTTTGCCTGTTAAAGTTAATCCTCTCTGCTCATGATGTGATTAGATCCTGATTTCTTGTTACAGACCCCAGCTTTGTTTCCTGACTTTGATACTTGCTGCCAGTACTGACCTTTGTCTGACTTTTGGCTTTGAAACCATTTTATCCTTTGGTATGGTGCTTAGCTGACTGATCTCCCATGTTTGACCTTTGGCTGCAGTTTCAACCATATCTTGACTCTCTACTTGTTCTTGTTTCATATACTTTTCTGCATTCTTGTTTGCTTATCTTTCTATTCTCGTTTCTGTTTAGGTGCTCTGGACTTCTCGGGTACACTCGGCCTTAGCATTGATTCTTTGCGGTCTAATTCCTGGGTTCAACCATGTCTAGTGAGGCATATCTAGTGTCCTGGTAAATGGGGACTTGTCTATAGGCAAAGATAGCGGTGAAGATTGGGTGCCGAAATTATACTTATTATTATATAATTTATTACATTATAAATACATTGCAAACAAATATCATAAGTACTGATGATATCGCAATTAAAAAAAAATATGTGTGAGCTTGGGAGCTCGGCAGATTTTATTATTATAATTGGTGGGGATTGCCTGAAGAGATAAGTGTCTTAAGTTCTAGCGGAAAAGTGAGAAGGAAGCTTCTGGCAATTATGTCTTGTTGGGAGTGTTCACAGTGGGGCAGCCCTGGCTGTAGTGTGCATGTCATAGATTTCATACATGCTGGAGCTGTAACATGTTGTATGTCCTTTTTTTTATACACAAGCAGCCAACCAAGAGTCTCCATCTTTTTATTTACTTTATATTTTACTGTATTTTTAGAATTTTCTCTTGGGAAATAAATGTTTAACACTGGCCTTGGCAAAACTCTAAACAATATCCAATGTTAAGGCCAGTAAGTAACACTATAAATTACTGCTGTGACCAAACATTGAAGCACAATATATATGTTTGTTATTCTCTCTTTAAAAGCACTTTCACAGCTCTCAAAATCCTGCCAATTGAAGCAATTCATTTCTATACGACAGCACCAGACCTGTTTCGCTTGAGTTAGAAATTGCATTAATTCAAAGATTATGCCTCTTCATACTGCGCAGGATATTTACAGGTACGCTACAAAACTGACAATTTGTCAGGCGCCTCTCCAACACTTTACGTGAGGGAATAAGATCCAAATTGGATCGGTTACAAGTGAATAAACATGATAAACTTCAAATCTATGTTCCTGCAGCAAAGAAGCCGCACACATGCACAAAAATATCAGTCAGAAGAATCTAATGAGCAGAACAGAAAAAAATGTTAATGATTATCTTTGCACTTCTCTTAGAGAAGCATGAATGCTACAGGTTAGCTAGCTCTACCAGAAAACATGGACATTATAGAGTGTACTGCATTGTACAAATGAACAATTATGTACATTTCTCTTTCAAAAACTTGCAAGTAACTGCTCTTGGTGGGTTAAATAAATATACGAAAAGAACTATCTCACCACAATAACCAACACATAAGAGGCATGATTGCAAGTAAACAGTAAAGGAAAAATACCAAAAGTGCATCTTAAAAAAAACAACATATAATTATTTGTATAAATAGAAAGGGGGGCTGTGGGAGCACTCCTATGGCAATATTATTATAACAAATAGTGGAAGTGATACTGATCTGACCAAAACATTAGAACAAACTAGAAAATAGATGATCAATGCACATTCCTGGGCCCCATATATCATAATATCTATGCTAGTGCAAACAATAAAAACCTGGGGGGTTTAAGTTACAATTGTATGCATAAAAGTGAAAAGCCTTCCAACCACGTCAAGGTAACCCCAGTATGGAAGGTCCTAACAAATTACATTGGGTCATTTATCTGGGCTGACAATCCCTGCTTAGGAGATGTTTTTGCTATCTACATCTGTAATAATAATAATCTTATGCCTACAGTTTAGAGAACATATGGGCATACCCACCCTAAGCTACAGCCGATTGCAGCTTGTGGCTGCTGAGTGAGTATCACAAGACACTAGTGCAGACCCCACAAGTTATTCACCAGAGGCTGTGCAGCTCTTTGTGCACAAGTAATTAATGCCAGCTGATACTTGCGTCAGGTGAAAGTCTGCGTAAATCTCCCCTATAATGTTGTTCAATGTGATTCTCACCACACTGACATAGGTACAGATATGTAAGGACAGAAAGGAGTAGGATCTCCCATTGTCTGTCTCAGCTGATATAGTAATAAGTAATCATTAGTTAGTCTACATATTTATGTGAGGTTTACTAATGAAAAAATTTGATAGAATTAAAAAAAATTACATGTCATTTTAGCTTGGCAGTAGTTTGCTGTAAACCCAAATCCAATCATTGGAGGTGTTAGAATACAGTATGTATCCTCAACAGTTGACCTTAGAACACGGGAAATACATACAATTCTGATGTCATAGGCATTAGCTCAGTTTATTGTGACATCAATGATTTCTGTTTATATTATTATTTCCATTTGAATATTAATTGAATATTCAAAATTAATCTTTCCAAAGATTTCTAAAGTTCAAATATTGTTCTCGACTATTAATTATTTTGGTGGTGTTATAAAACACCTTTATTTCCACCGAGTATCTGGGTAAAGATATGGAGCCGCAATGACATTTCATTTAATTCTGATAACTTCACGGTGTAGGAAAGTGAATGAAAAGAAACAATCAGTTATTTTTAAAATAAGATTCAATCCCTTTCAACTATGGTATAACAGCAATTTTTCTTGTGGTTGCTAAATTATTTATGTAATGTATTTATTGTGTACAATTTTTTTTTAAAAGTGATATAGATCTCTGCCATTAATATAACAATTCATACATCTGACCATGCACAAGTTAATCATCTGCCATATAATTATTTGCTTAAAATATCAACAGATGGAAATTTCACAGCAAAGGACTTGATGTAATTATGTCAATAACCTTGTATACAAAACTAAAAATGGCCATACACCATTAGACTGTTTTGCTAGATTTTGACACTTGGGGGAACTTTTGGTATCTTTATCGCTTCAGGTTTTACGGCATTAATTTCTGGAAGCATTCAAATCTTTGTCTCTCTCTGGCATTTGGGTTTTCGCTATCTTCATTTTCTTACCGTACTTTTATTGCTCTCTATCGGTTTGCTGGCAAATTCAAATCTAATCATCCTATCTTCTCCTTGGTCAGATTTCCTGCCTTTCTGATTGCCCCCTGGTACCTGTTTATACTTCTTTTCTTGGATTGTTCTGGTTATCAACTCCTGCTTGATCTTTGCTTTTGATTATTTTCTGCCTGCCCTGACCTCGGGCTGTGCCTGACTATGTTTTCTCTTGATCCTCTTGTAACTTACTCTTCTGACTGATTATCCATGTATAAAAGTGGATTGTCTACTTACTGTGGGGAGCTACACCGCAAATGTTCGGAATATAGCCGGGATCTCCAGGTGCTCGCGGGTCCGTCCGACCTTTCCGGAAATGTAGCAATAGAGTAACAGGTATCGGGAGCAACGAGATACGTCCGGAACAAGATGCTTCAAGTCAGTATATAGATAAAGCTTCACATTTATTGTAAATAGTTATATTGTAATAGTCAGCATTGTTTGCTGCTTTTAACTATTTACAATAAATGTGAAGCTTTATCTATATACTGACTTGAAGCATCTTGTTCCGGACGTATCTCGTTGCTCCCGATACCTGTTACTCTATTGCTGATTATCCATGTACTGAACTTAGCTATGTCCCTAACTCCGATTTGACCTATCCCTCCAGTACCACGCTTAGGCTAGCGCTCCAGCTTGATGCGCCCAGTCCGCGAGTTGCTCTCTGGTTTTTCAAGTAGGCCTGGTATCAGCACAGATACCTTGCACTTTAGTGCCAGGGGCAACCATGTCCGTTGAGGGGATTTTAGCCTGTCGGCAAACCACCCGTTTGCCAAGAGGCTAAAAGCAATTTACCAGACACGGTTGGTTATTGGTGAAGCAAGTGGTGATAGATCGGGCTATCTGTGCTGAAGGGCTACTCAAGGACTCCAGAACATTACACTCTCTCTAAAATTAAATTCCATCCCAGACATTTTATATCCATTATATATCCATTGTATCCACACATAGCCAAATATATACACTAATAATTCCCACTGCACATTAATATGTGTATATGCGCATACACACACACACACACACTGTGTACATACAAACACATATGCACAGTAAATATATACAACACATTTTAGCGCACTAGAGGAACTGCACAATAGTTTGTGATATCTCACAATTCCTAACAATATTATCCTGATGGTCTAGCAGCAGAATCACAGCATGGTTTCCATTTAGAGATGAATATCAAACTAGTGAGAATAACGGAAGGTGGAGGGATTGTTTGTACCATCTGTCAATATGCTTTCAGCTAAATCTGGGGCGGTCTGGTGGAATATTTTGCATATATTTAACATTTTGAGCACATCATTTAAATGTAAAAGGATTCCAAAACAAAATAATATTATGTTTCAACTGAAATATTCTTTGATAATACTGCTGTATTACATTAGCCATATGTATAAATAACCCAATCTACATGGAAAACAATGTGCCTGACATAGATCAGCAATTTAAAAGACTAATTTCTTAGTAGAGTACTTCAGCTATGTCATGAAAATTGCCAGAGTTTTACTGTAATGACCACATGTACAGGCCCAGAGCTTGACATATCTGAACCATCTATCATAGGCTGCACGTTTCTGAACTCCACAGCAGAGCTCATGATGTACACAATTTTGGCCTGTTGACAGATTAGTTTCAAATGGAGTCATATATTTTCCACTGGATGTAAAAAGAATGATAAATTCCAGTACAAAGTCATTTTGAGCTACTAGTTGATATACATGCATAACTGATAAATATAGTAACTGATCAGAGATTAATTACTGCAATTTTAGTTTAACCCAGTATTCACTGTCTCTATGCACAATATTTTCTATACAGATGTCCACACACCAATGTGGAAGTCCCTGATAAGACTCTGAAAGCTGCTTGTTACCTTGCAGTTTATTTACCACAGTGTGAATTACACACAGCTTTCCAGGAGCAATACAAAATAGTCAGCTTATTTTATGGACTTTTTTTTTTATTCTGTTCCTAGCAAGGTAGATGTTTAAGAAACAAACAGTCCAAAAGGTCACAGGTTCAATTCCCCATACTTGTATGACAGGATTATATCATTGTTAGGACAGGAGCATTGAATGCAGTTTGAGAAAAAAAACTGAAATCTTTGTTTTGTGTCAGGGAGAGGAAAGATCCCTGTGCTGTTATGTGATTGGCTGTCATATTCTACGAAGCGAGGCTGCAACTATCTTGTTTTGATTTGTTGAGCACTACAGAGCATGTGCATGTATTGTATACATTTAGCTGGGTTTACCCAGCTAATGGGGATTGTGGGAGCTGACCCCTAGTACCCACAGCTAAATTTCATAAATCACTCAGCAGCCACAGCATTGGTAGAGGTGAGACACAACATTTTGTATATTTGTGAATGTACTCTGTCTATTGGGACAGTGTTGTCTGGAGACTTTAGTTCTCCCTTAAATATTTTACATAATTTCTAATTAATCTTTGATCAATTGATAATTTATCATAGTTAATTTTGGCCATGATAATCAAAGAATAATTAAATAATTAATTTTATAATGTAATTATTTTCTAATTATCTAAAAGTTAATAATAATAAGTTATATTGATGAAATATTTAAATCATTAAACATCAATTATTCTTTGAATTAAACTCACCTCAATGTGTCTTTTACAATCATTTAACCCTTCAACACTAAAATCACTGTTGCAAACAGTGCAGTGAGCAAGTCTGTCATTATTTTTTACTGCCACAATGCTGGGGCACAACTTTGAGCTGAAATAGGGTTTGCATTTTTTTTAAAGGGCACTGACTCCCAAAAGATAGAATGTTGATTGATTTTTATTCCAGTAGGCCTCTGCCTGGAAATCAGTTGTCACGTGTATAATATGTTACACAGTATATAAATTATACAATCTAAAGTTTAAAAAATAAATATAAAAAAGGAGGTTTTTGCAGCAGCTGTGATACTTAACAAAAATAGTTAGTATGCTGCTATAATCTTCTCTAACAGCATTCAAAGAGAAAGAGGAATGGTGGAGAGCTAAGGTTTTTTTTTTTATAATAGAGTGGTTGGTTACGTTGGTTTATTGTGTGTTGCATTGCTCTTGTCTGATTGGGTCCTGGCTTATCCAAAATGTGGTATGCAGTTTTCGGGGTGTGCTGCCAGCTGATCTATGGGATTTTGTCCTTAGCTCGCACATTTCCAAAAGAACACACAAAAATCCAAGAGACTTATGGAGATTCCAGGAGAGGTGGGATACCTGTACTCAGGCTTATTTTTATTTTAGGTTTAGTTCTTCTTTAATTAAAACAATAAATGTGGGAGTGCAATGCTACTTTACAATGCTACTTTTGATTTTCTACTTTTCATTTTTATTATGTATGTTACAGTTTTTTTTCTGCCCAACCTACAATACTTGATGACAATGATTGCAGTCCTAAAGCTTTAGTGATTAGCCACCTGTATAAGTGACCTAATTTGTCAAACTTTGACATTATACATATTTCATTGTTCCAATGTTGACCTTGAGTTTGAAAAGTTTTAAATGAACAGCAAAAAAACAAACCAACAACAAAACCATTAACTGAAACAGGTGTCATAGCTAAGTGTGATAAGGTAAAGTAGATATTTCTCTCCAGTATGAATCTAGCATATAAACGTTTGAAAATAAAAATTTGTGGTGCATTAGATCTGCTGCAAATGCACAACAAATACAGTTTTTTGGAAGTACCATTTAAAGGATCATTTCATATCTTTCTAAACATTGAACAGTGAAGTGACAGGATGTTGCTGCCAATTCTGTATAGATCTCTTTTAAACATGTTTTACCTCTTTACTGCTCTGATTTGATAAACTCTTTAGTCCATTTAGTACATTTAAATACAGGCTGTTTTTATTTGAACTAGCATGTTGCCAAGATTTACTGTCATTCCTGCTGTTGTTAGATGTTCTTTTCAAAATGTGAAACAAGTCTCACTAGACATATATTTGTTTGGATTAAAGCAATAACCTTATTTAGGGAGATGTAATGCTTACCTGCCGCTCTTCTTTTCCTGCCGAGTGCGTACTGCATCGTGGGAACGAAGCTGGAAAGAGCGTAGGGGTTACATTACCTTGTATCATGTTAGTTTTCGCAAAAACAACCTTTTTGTTTACATTTGGTGCCTGTGTGATAAGAGGAAATGGCGCAGGCCCCGGAAATATTGAGTTAACCACACACTAACCCAATATAACATCGGGAAGCATAACGGTAACTCCATTTTCCTGATTGTCTTATGCAAAAAGTATGCTGTGTGTTATTATTTGGCTCAATAGCTATTACAGATGCAAAAACTGGCGAGTTTAGCATCTCACCAGTTTTTGCATCTGTTTTGCCAAAGTTTGACCTGAAACCCTATTGAAGTCCATGGTGAGATAGTTTCACTTATAGTCTAATGTAAAATTTTACTTTTATGGGAAACGCCATGTACCAATAGCCAGAATATTTAAAAAAAAAAAAAAAATCAATAACTGCTTGTTAAACCAAAAACAACCTGTAGTATATCAAAGTAAAGAAGTCTATTGCATAAAAGCGAAAGATACATGGCAGAGGGGGAGGGGGGAACATATGTAAGATAGAGATTTATTTGAAGAATATGGAAAAGGCAGAGCTAGGTATAAGGATAAGGAGAAAAGCAAGCTGTTGACAGGCAGATTTAAAAAAGGCAAGGTCAGGGATTGTTGGAAAAAAAGGCAGTCAGGATTGGAGAGAGAGATAGAAACAATGTTGCAGGTAGACATAAAGAGCGTGAGAAAAGGGAGAATAGGCGTAGGTAAAGAGAGGCAAGTGAGGAGAGAACAGGTTACAGCAGGGAGAAGAAGAAGAGCTTCCAAGACAGACAAGGAAGTAAGGATCGGCGGCTTCACGGACTGCTAAGAGCAACTTACAACAGGCTACTGAGCGACACTTCTAGAGCTTATTGTAAGGGCCTTGGCGGAGATCGAGCTTCTACTGCAGCAGCTGAGGGCTAAAGCGGCTACCAGAGGGGACGAATGGCTGAAATCTGAACTGGTCAGGCTAAACAACACACCCGACATCGGAGAGCCAAGGAATAGAAGGAGGAGCCACCCACCAGAGCGCCGGGAGTCTGGGAGCGGCGTTACCAGAGAGGAGGAGAGGAGTACAGAGTACCAGGCCCAAGAAGGATCAGACGGGAGTGCAGCAGCAAGGTCGCGCACCAAGGAAGGAGCCGGTGTGGATCTCGTGAGAGGATTGGTGCAGAGTCATGACGTCATCTGACAGGACCGCATCGGGACACAGGTGCACAGTAGAGATGTCCGAACTTCGCAAAATCTGGTCCGCTCGAGGAGCGGGCCCGTTAAAATGGAAAATATTCTCGAAAATTACAAGAATTCTTGTATTTTCGAAATTTTTCGAAATTCCGAGCTTTCGCGTATTTTCGGGAATTTTCGAAAATACGTGAAAACTCGGAATTTCGAAAATTTTCGAAAACGGATTTTTCAAAAATATGAGTAGTCCTCGTAATTTCGAAAATTTTCTAAAATACGTATTAACGAAAATAAGAGACATCCTCGTATTTTCGCAAATTTTCGAAAATACGTATTTTCGAAAATTCCCGAAAATATGCGAAAGCTCGTTCGGAAGGCGGAAAATCCGGAAAAATCCGGAAAAATCCGCAGTTCGTGAACGGGATAAATCCGCGGCGGATCCGGGTTCGGATCCACGAACCGGCCATCCCTAGTGCACAGTAGTGACGTCACCAGAAGTGACCGCAGCGGGACACAGCCGCACAGGAGGAAAACAGCGATAGGAGCGGCCAGTGCAAGTCACAGCAATACTGGAGCAGGGAAGAGGAAAAGGCACAGGGCAGGTATAGCTCACTCACTCTATCCAGAGGAGGAGGTCATCCCAGCAACGGTCCCCCTCTCCTGCACCAGGGAGGCAAACGGTGCAGGACAGGATGGGATCCCTGCACACACTGAGAAGGAATACAGGAGCACCTCTACAGCCACAGGGGAGCGGCGCAGCACCAATTAACCGAGACAGCAGCAGGGAGTCAGAGTACAGCAGCATGAAGACCAGGAGAGATCAACACTTAGCAGCGTCATAACAGTGCCGTCTTCAGGATCAGCGCCTGGGGTGTCCACGGCAGTTGGCACAGCAAGAGCCGACCAGCTAATCAGTGAGTAACCCCACCGGGGTCTTGGCTCCTTACCATGCACAGCACACACAAACAACCAGTCCACAACACATAGGCTAGCGCAGATAGAATAAGGTAATGGGAAGTTTGGTGAGTTTTTTAGAGGCATGAGGGAACTTATTAAAGCCTGGGAAGTTAGGCTTGCAGCGGATGGGTCAGTAGGAAAGGGTTCAAAACAAGCAGAGGATAGGGGTAATACGCATGGGGAGAATGTAGGCTATCCACGACAGGTGTGGTTAGGCGCAGAACACACTGTGGAAACATTAGTTACAGGCGGACAAGGTATTAACGCCGCCACTCCCGCAGTCGATTTACCGTGTCAGGACCCCAAGAAAAGGGAAAAGATAAAGTGGATAAAGTATCAGACTTCTCCAAAGGTTCAATATACCTTTGTTTCGAAGGCCCACCAGGCGCCCATTTAAAAACCGAGTTGAGAGAACGCATATGGAAAGGGGAGTATGTAGACTTATTCGCGCTCCTCCTGGCTGACCAGGTACAAATTGATCGATTAACTAGACAGGAAGAATACAAAAGGAAGACGAAGAAAGGAGGAGGATAAGCCAAGGATATACCAAGAACATTTCACAACTGGTTGCAAGCCTTCCTTATTTTCGGTAGCGTATTAGGCGAAAGGGCAAATTTTTTGCTACTTAGACGGGATCTTTGAGGCATACAAAACATTCGGAGGGATAGCCTGGTTAAAATATGATGAACAGTTCAGGCAAAAGAAAGCAGTGAGAGCAGGAATCCAATGGGACCACAGGGACATGGGTCTCTGGCTGAAACTCATGTGCCCAAGCAGGCCTTCAAGGACCCCCTTTCAAGGGGGTGCTGGGGGGGATTTCAGCCACCTTCCTCAGCATCTCTCAACAAAAAGAGATAATAAAATAAAACGCCAACTAATTGCCGAAACCTCCAATCAGCATACAAAAATGTTGCATTAGTAACTGACAAGATAGACAAAGAAGTCCAAAAAGAGCGCATGGCAGGGCCCTTTGACGAACCGCAGTTCACCAACCTGAGACCCCCTTAGGTCTAGGACCAAAGAAAAAAACAGGAAAATTTATTCTTATTCATCATCTGTCTTATCCCCAAGGTGGCTTGGTGAACAACGATATTGACAAAGAAACATGTAGGGTATCATATACTTCTTTCAATAGGGCTGTCACACTATTCAGAAGGGCCTGACAGGGGGTGCTGTTGGCAAAAACCGACATCGAATCAGCATTTCGATTGTTGCCGGTACACCCACAGTGCTTTCATCTTCTAGGCTGCAGATGAAACAACAGGTACTTTGTAGATAAATGCCTTCCGATGGGGTGCTCTATTTCATGTGCCCTTTTGAATTTTTTAGCACATTTGTGGGATGGGTGGTCAGGTTGGAGGCAAGAGTCGATTCTTTGTTGGCCAGGCCAGAACACAACAGTGCGCTTTCCTATTGGAAACAATGATCAATATGGTTACCCAGATCAAAAACGGACCAAATGGGAAAAGTAGGACCATTAAGTTAGCTGACATAGGTAGAACAGTATGACCAGTACGCTGCGTAACCAGCTTCCTAGAGATTAGGCCACAAGGAAAGGGTCTTTTTACACCTAGATGGGTCAGCTTTATCCCACTACCAATTTATAGCAATCCTGAGAAAAGGGTTAGCGAGCTTGGGACTTCCACCAAAGGAATATGGGTCTCACTCTTTCCGCATAGGCGCAGCCACCGAGGCAGCCCAGCGGGCTGCCTCCGTGGCTGCGCCTATGTGGTACAAATGCTTGGTATGAATAGGCTTGTACGAATATTACGACTAGCCAAAAGCATTCATTCCCCCTCAGTTAGGCAGATTCCATATTAATTTAGATATGTACATTGTTCTTGGATATTGACCACATATTCCTCTCCTGTATTAATTATCAATTCCTACAATACCAAACATGACCTGTGTGTAATACATATTTCCCAAGATAATAATAACTCGCCTTGGCAAGGGAACAAGGACTCCATGTTGGGTATCATTTTAATGGGCCTACCTTCCCATTCACAAATATAATATTGGTTTCTGTCTCACATATTCCAATACCGAAATACATTTATTTTACATGGATGACTCTCCTTAAAATGACCTCTTAAGGTACCCAGCAGACCCCTAGCTGTAGAGAATTCCAGATACACGGTTCGGTCCCACATTGTCTGGAAAAGAAGATCTGGTTCCGTGCTTCAATAACCATAATATAAACACTGGGGACTGTTTCCAGTGTGGAATGGCATTTTTATAGGTCCTTTGAAAGACCAAGTACCAATAGTTAACCCATTCTTTCCAATTCTGACACCCGCCTATGTGCCTTAAGCATTTAGGAGTGCGCTCCAAATTTAAGGAAAACATTTCAAGTCTAGTTTAGTATTTTTGAAAGCAATTAGGTATGTTGTCTATGTCTTTAACAAAATTAGTTTTTATTATCCTGTTATTGAACAGAGAGACCCCCATGAATGTATCAAAACATTCGGATCATCTTAATTTTAACATATTGATTATGTTTTTACATACTTGTACTTCCCTCATTTTTACTGCCATATACTATAATTCTGTGTCAAAATGAATCTAAAGCTGGACATACACTAGTTTTACTTCCCAACTTTCCTGTGATGTTTTGACAATCAACTGGGCTGATTAGTTTGCAATCAAGGTTATGCTCATAATGTTGATAATACATTTTGGTCCTGATGGAAAATGTCACAGGACCACTGGCAGGTTATACTGCCACTTTGCTATACATTATAATCAATGTAATATGGAGCCAGTGTATAGCTAGCATTAGCCAAGCAGATCAGGCAATACATTCCTTACTTAGCCAAAGGTAAGTAGCAGTATCCTAGAAAATGAAAAGATGAGGGAACCCAGAAGGACTAAAACTGATTAACTTATTTATTTTAGATACAACCAGGCCTATGTTTTGCGCCAACCAATCAGATGTTATTTACCCTTTAAAAGCTAACATCTGATTGGTTGGGGCAAAATTAGCACAATTTTTACTATATGAACATTTATTACATAACCCTGAACATGTTTCGGCCATACTTAAAAAAGGACCACATAATTATCTGAAACATGTTGTGTGTAAAATAAGTAAAGCAATTTATTTTTGAGTTGCATTAAGTTCTTCTAGGTTCCCTCATCTTTTCACTTTCTACATTATTACTACATGTTCTGGGGCAGAACTTTTGAGGACATTACCCAAGACAGCTATTTTTAAAAACAAATAGTATGCAGCAAAACTCAATATACAATAGTGTCTCAGCAGTGCAAATGCACTAAAACATTAGTACTAAAGCTTCATACACACGTACGATGTTAGCATCGACCCCCCCAGTGAGCTCACAGCCATTTTGAGAGCTAATCGCACGTGTTTGCGTGCGTTTAGTGGGGGGGTTTGTTTGTTGATCCACCATGGCGGATTGATGAACGAACCCTGACCGAACTTATACGTACGTGTGATTATCGTCCAAAATGGCCGGTCGTTATGCACGTGAACGTCCTTGGGGGTTGCAGGTAGCTGCTAACATCATACATGTGTACGAAACTTTAGGCATATCTTTTTTTTTTGAGGTCACATTAAGAAAAGTTATAATGAACCTCTTATATGGAAGTCTGTGCACCATATAGTGATTTTATTGGTAGCACAATGTGTGTGGTATATTTTTCTTATTAGATGTTTGTGTGCAATAATACTGTTGTCTCCTTTTTTAAGCATGATGTGTTTCAATGTCTGCATTACTTTAACCACTTTGTGATATTATATGAAAACACTTAAAAGGAAAAGACGTTTTCCTATCATGACGGCAATTTCATTTAATCATCCCAATTTCCTGCCGATAATACTCCTGTTTTATAGACTTGTTTTAAGAGAATGTTGAGGTTTTTTTCTTTCATGGTAAAAAGCCATTTAGTATGAATTTTGACTTTGTCTCTCATTGAACTGCTTAGCATATTCCTTTGTGATTTTCATAATAAGCCATTTAATCTTGAGTTCTTGCTACTTCGAAACCCTACAGCCAGGTGATTTTTTGCTGTTTAAATTCTAATAGGCGAGGTGGGCGGTTAGAGACAGAAATCTTTTGACATTTCTGATTCATTATCCACACAGCCTTTTTATGCCCTGAAATCACCTGGTCTCTAGGGGGCTCAGAAAAGAAAGACAGCTGACAATGAAATAAAAAAAAAGAAGAAAACAATGAATCCAGTGCCATTCTGATATTTGTGACCGTGAGTTGCACAATTTATTCATGGAGAACTTATTTTCTTATCAACAATAACTCCCAACAAATCCATCCAATCCAAGTAAAATGGTTTATTTACTTTTTAAAAGTTTTATATTTTCTGCTGCAAAACTTTTATGAATGGAGAGTATTATACTGCATGCGTAAAAGGCAAAGAAAAAATAAAATTACTTTGAGATTAACTTTTGATAATTGTGTGTGGCCTGTACACAGTTTTATATCAATACAACTGCCCTGGTATGAGAAAAATCATAAAGGATACAAAAATATTGAGTTATGTCACTTAGACACAAGGCCAAGTACTGTGGAGTTCTGGCCGTATGCCACTAACAACACTGATTACAGGGTTAATTAACATGAGAATAATCAATAATATTGGGATGAATCCATTACTCTAGGGTATGGTTTTTCTCATCTTGGTATGTTTGAGATATTTTTGAGCATATACTGGGTTTTTGGCTGGTTTGAATATTGTCCCTTATGTTTTTAGGAGGAGTTTTGTTTGTTGACTAAAATAATCTGCCCCAAAACTGCTAAACAAACAACAGCATATTAAATTATTACAAAACTATTACATAATAAAAAACAAGTTACTTGGCTGAATGATTTCACTTTACTTCCCTTGCATAAATGGGATAATTAATTGCTTACTGAGTAATCAAAGAGACTGTGAACTGTATAATTAAGCTGAAAAGAAGCAGTAGCACCAGAACCTATTAAATATCTCAGCAACTGTGTTACATAGTCTATAAATCTGACTGAAATATCTTACTCAAAAGAAAGATATTTGCATCTATGTGAAGAAATAAACTGCTCATTTAAAATTACTTGTATTTTTCTTAGGTGCTGGTTTGGAGTACTTAAAGGAACTGTAAACTCCAGATTTTAAGTCTTTGCCCTCCATTTGTATTATTCACAGAATGCTTATTCTCACCTCCCTGTGAATAATATTTTGCTCAGGGGACCGGGAACTTACCTTTGCTCCACTCGCAGCCGCTTCTGCACAGAACAGCTGTTTTGTCCCAATCGCGCGCCCTATCTCTTGTATTGGCGCGCATGGTCGGGACAGTGCTTGTTAGAGCAGGAGCGGCTGCGAGCAGAGCGGAGCGAAGGTAAGTTCCAGTGTCCCCTGAGCAAAATATTAGATATAAGTCATTGGCCGTGACGTTACCATTGTGTTAGGTACCTGTACTGATGTCAGGCGAAGTCGGGACCAACGAGGGTAGAAGTCCACAGAGGAGGTCTGGAGGCACAGCAAACTGGAACAGACTTGGAAGAATAGACAAGACAGGAACTGTTATAGTGCAAGGCAGGATCAGAATACAATGCAAGGCAGGAACTGGTAATAGTGCAAGGCAGGATCAGGATACTAAATAGAAGCGGAACCCAGCACTTCCGGCGCCCTCCGATGATGTTGCGGCTCTTGTGCGCCATCATGGCAGTGCCGTCGTCCTTGCGTGAAGTCACATGCAGGGCGTTATGACATTGCCACTGAGACTTGCTGGTCACCACCATCTTGAGAGGGACGGAGCGACCAGAAAGGTAAGTACCTTTCCTGACACAATGCGGCCTTGACTGATGTCTACAATGCAGAAGTGTGTCAGAAAGCAGCAAGAGACCAGCAAACTTTAGGGTAAGATTCCTGTTCCCCAGGGAAGAAAGGTTAGTATTGCGAAAGTGGAGTTTAGGGGGATGCTTAATCAATATAAAATCAGTGTGTGGTCTGCACCATAGCCTGATATGGTAATGCATTAATTAGTGTGCGGTGCTCACAAGGGCCAAGCCCATTTCAAAACACCCATCAATGAACATAGACATTCAAAGATAAGGACCCTGCTATGTGGCACAACCTTTTATCAAATCTTTTGATTTTTTCAGATTTAATGTAGATTAAGCACCCCCCTAAACCACATTTTCACAATTGCCAATTTTACAATTTTATTAGATGCATTTGTAACCAGATATTTAATAAAAAGTTCTATTCCTTTCTGGCAAAGGTCTCTGCTTCGTCCCTCTGCTCAATGAGCATTTTATAAGCCTGAACATATGCAGAGAATGCAGCAGGTGAAACAACAGTTAATCATTGGTTGTGATGTCAGTTGTCACAGCCATGATTGACTGCATGAAGGGAGGGGTCAGTAATAAAAGAGGGGCCAGGAGGGGCAGGTAATAAAATGACCAGTTTGTTTAAAGGGTGAACATGCGCTTTAAAACTGATTTGCTTACAATGTGTTTTATATTTAGCTATCAGCTGGGAACAACTATATCTTAAATCTATATTATTACGACTTTAAGAGCTGATTATCTATGGCTGACTATCTGACAATGTATTGAGCAGGCTACAGATCACTGACTTTTGGATTTTCACTCTTGCTCAAAGCCCCACAAAACATCAAACTGTGTGACTAGACTATGTCCCATTTTGCTTAAAGGTGACTGAAAGTAAATAAACCAGAATAATAGCTTCACCCTACAGGTGGTTAAATATACTCTGCCACAGGAGTTATGGCCAAAAACACATTTTTGGCTCCCCCTCATCCATTCTCCAAATCTGCTGTACTTTCTATTTATTAAGCAGAGAAAAGCACTGACAATATAATCTTAATATTTCTTGTATGACAGCACAGACCCCTATTGGTTTAATACATGGTGAAATTTAGTTGTTTACTTCTCATTAAGCTAAATGTTTTATGTAAATGAGCTGACACAAAGCCAGGCGACCAATCTAGATAGGCTTTGATTTTATTTGATGAGTTCATTCAACTGAAATCTGTACTTAATTTCCATAATTACACTGGCCTGTTCTTATAATGTGAGCTGATTGCTGCAAAAAATGCCAAATAACAGAAAAACACTCTAGATTTAAAACAAAAAAAAAATCCGTTTGTCCCTCCAGGGTATTGTATTTCGTTTAACAAATATCTCTGTTATTTCTCTCCACAGATGCCACCTCTATGTTTTGGGTCTGGCTGTGCGAAATTTGCAAAGAATTATATTTTAGGCAATTGCATAAATTTGTTTTATTAACTGTTTTTCATCTGTGAAGATACGTTGTTTAAACCACAAGCAATTTTTTTTTTGCGTGCTGCAAGTTGAAGAAAAAATGTTTTCCGTATGTCTGAAAATTAAGAAATGTATAATTTACACTAATTTTGTTTAGAAACCATGCAGACTTCAATGCTTAAATACTAATCAACAGGACATTAATCAAAAGTATAAGACACTCATTATAAATTAGGTTCTATTCACTGAGTTGTTCACCTGCATCACTGTCAGTGTAAAAAACAAAACAAGACATTTCTTTGGCAAGCAAGTAGCAATCAGTAAGCAAGCAGTTATCTTCCTCTATGCATTGGAATGTATATCCCTATATAAATATTAAAATTTAGGGGAGGCATAAACTCAGTATAAGATCATAAACCCAACAATCTTTGGTTCATCTGGACAGCTCCATTTTAAGGGTGCCAGGACTGCCAAGCTTTGTCCAGAGATGGGCAGAGCTTGGGCAGTTTTGAGGTGTTGCTGGATGTGACATAGATTTCCGCGAGTTTGGGGGCCGGGCCCCTGATTTCCTCCTCCCTCCGCAGACTGCATGATTTGTGTGGCAACGTGTAGGTTTTAATCAGTTGATCGCGTGTATGAATGAAACATACGCGCAATCAGCTATGTAAAACTGAACCCGAGCTTCCGGAACTCATCGGTTCAGGCACGATCCACTGTTTAAACCTGCATGTCGCCGCACAGATTAGGGGCTTGTGGCGGGCCCTACCACTGAAACAGTCTATCCCGCATAGGGCGGAGAGTCACGTTTGTCCATCTCGGGTGTTTGTATTCCTTCACGCTGTGATGGCTGCTACTGTATGTAATTTTAACCTACTTCCAATATATTTTACAAGTCTTTTAAGTACATTGCTGTCCGGTCCCTAACCTTTTAGATCCTTCAGGACCATGTCTGTGGACATAAATTTTCTTGTGCAATGCATGTAGCAGTGGTTCCTTTACTAGTAAAAGTCTCATTTTACAATAGCTGGTATGGTGTAATGGATTTGTATTTCTAAGTGTAGTTTTTTGGTACCATGTTATATTGAGGAACCATTTGAATTTTAAAAGAAAGAACCTACTAAACTGAAAAACTACTCAATGTGATACTGGGTAATGTGTTTTATTTTCTCTTACTGTGAGGCCTGTCTCAGTTCCAAAGCTCATTGCAACACAATGAGGTTTTTCTTTTTACAAATTTTAAAGTAGATTTGTTGTGTTTGGATTCATTGTCCTGTGGCATGATCCAGTTTATGCTGTCACATAAAACAAAAATAAGTATCCCAGGTAGGTCTTGTAGCTGCAAAATAAGCCACATTCATCGCCCTCCCCTACTGTAGTTGAAAGTTGGTACAGTATGAGGTGTGTGTGTTGTTATGCTGTGTGTTAACAAACATGGTGTTTTGTATTATGGGGCCATATTTATAAAGTGCAGCATCGTAATTTAACAATACCGCACATTATCGTAAATGTATGGCCGCGGTAAACTACTGCAATGGTATTTTATGGCGATCATAAATCTACGATCACGTTATCGTAGATTTATGATCGGTAATTTAAAATCGTTATCCTTAATTAACAATTAACAATTAATTAAATCATAAATTAAATATCGCTAAACCGACCGGAAATTAGCGATATCGCACCTTTATGACCATGGCCCATGGTCTCAAACACCTGAAATTTGGCCTGTCCAAGTCTACATTGTTCAAAAAGTCTTGAGGCTTGTTGAAATTTAACTTTGAAACCTTATCAATGCTGCCATGTTATTTTTAGAAGGAAAAAAATATTTCTCCTGGCAATCCTCCTAATCAAGTCACGTTCAGGACATTTATTCCTTTCTAATAATACTGTTTTGAACTTTAAGTGTTCGTTCAAAGTAAAATAGTAAATTTTGGAATACATGCTTCCCAAAAGGGGGATGCATTTTAGTACTCTTGCTTGTGCATAGTAACCCAATGCAGCATTCATACATATCAGGTAAACACAGGCACACACCCTAAGGATGCGAGTAGGGCATAAATGTACAAATATCACTGAAATATATGAATTCCCTCATATGAATGTAGCCTAAAAAAACATACAGGGTTATTCAATAAAAGTTCTTATCATTTAAAATGGTGCTAATTTTGCCCCAACCAATCAGATGTTAGCTTTCAAATGTTAAATAAGATCTGATTGGTTGGGGTAAAATAAAAAAAAAAAGAACCATTTTAAATGATAAGAACTTTTATTGAATAACCCAGATACTATCTAGAGCCTGTAGAGTCTTAAGTGTAGCTATTTGAATTTGCTGGGAAGATACACTTAAAATTTATTGGAAATGGTCTAGAATGATGAAATGAAATTTTGATTCTCTAAGATAATGGCTAGTGTCTTTCTTGACATTGTTTAAGTACACACCTCAATGATTCAGAACAGCAAACCACCAAAACCACCTCAGTGTTTATCTGTTAGTATTTTGACCAAGTCATTTTACCAAGGCAGCCCTCTTATGACCTCTAAACTGCACAATTTAAGGGCTTGTTCCCTGCTTTCATGCTCCTAGATCAATCAGCTGCTTTTGATAATGTGAACCATTTTCTTCATTTAGAGATTCTTCACTCATTGGGCATCTCCTTCTTGGTTGCATTCTTGTGTTTGTTACAGATCTTTATTTCTCCTTTTGTCAGTAACACATCCTCTCCTACTTACAGTAGTAGTGGTACATTTGTCTGGTTTTGGACAATTCTTCTTATTCTTATACACTATTTCTATGGGAGGCATGATTAGGCCTTTCCATAGAACTATTAATGCACAGAAACCTAAAATTCAGTTTAAAATTTCTAACTTTCTGATAGCTTTCTCCTCCTAGATGACTCAGAGCTCACCATTTTCCATTTTTATTGGCGGTAACTTAGTTAAATCTGAGTCAGTTCTCAGTCTAGTAGTAAAATTTCCCACTTCTTACTTTATGTTAACACATAAACAACATTAATAATATTACAAATGTTGATTCTATTAAATGTCTAAAAAGCCCCGTGGTTTTACCTCCCAACATTCCCGCAATGTTCCTTAATCTGGTCAATTCACGCTTTGTGATTGAATGTTAAACACAAAATTATCTGGCAATGCTGTTGATCAAACATCACAGCTTTGTGGGAATGTAAATTGTGCATTGTATGGCCAACTTTGTTTCTCTGTGTAACATTACCAAGATCTCTCATTTAGACTAATGTAAATTTCTACTACTTGGCCTGTCAGCCAGTCATATGCCCCACTCTAGTCCACTTCCCCCAACTGTAAACTACTGTAAACCAGACATTCAACTGTTCTTTTATTGTTGTTACTATTATTATAATTGGTTTTATGTTTTAGAATGAAGAGCACCATTATGTATGTTGGTGTTCATTCTAGAAAGTAATTTAATACTGGCTAAGGAATTCCAAATGCAAGCAGTCTAGAAAAAACAGAACTGTAATTTGATAGAATAAAAGGATATTATACTTGTTATCTATATACTGAATTGTCTAAGCATTTTTAATGTCATTTTGCCTTTATCGTTTCACAATTTCTTAAAAATCAATGAACTGTACTTACTCTAAAGAAATTCAATCAAAATATTCCTCATGTAACATTGTTAAAATTTTATTTAACAGGAAAAAATAAGCTACAGTTTTGTTTGTTTTGAACCTTAATGTACTATAGCTATGTCTAGGTAAGGACATTCATAAATAGACAAAAGAATAATCTGAATTTTTAGCAGTGCCAACACCCTTTGTATTAAAGACTGGCACCTTGTGGTTAAGATGTGTGACCCTTGCACCCACTTTCCCCTGCATAATGCATGAAGGCAATGTAGGGAGTGGTATGTCCAGAGAGGCCAAGCCTACCTGTCTCCTCAACAATGGTGGCAACCTGCAGTGAGCCTACTCTAGCTCAATGGCTTAGTGGGGAAGTTTAGCGCAAATACATATACCTTGTAAGAAAAAGGATCAGTATTTTTTCTTCCCAATGACCTTAATCTGCCCATTCAGCATTTTGTCTTTGTATAAATAAATGCTTCAGGACCCCTAATAGAGACTGTTATGTTCTTGCCCATGTCCCAGCGCCTGGGTTGATTCGGTTGCTCAGTAGAAATTTGAGCATGTTTGACCCATCCAACAGCCAAACAGTAGAAAGTACTTTTGGAACCATTCCACGTTGTGCATTCTGCGAAGAAGAAGGACTGTTACAGAACCTGAATTGTCAGCTCACTAATGTCAACAGCAGGGAAAAGCAAGGGGTATAAACAGGGCCATCTCTAGACTTTCTTTTTGGCAACTGAATTTTTTTTTTCAAATGCTGACACCCCCCCGCCCTGTGCAGTAGAAGTGGGGTGTGGCTTGACCAGAAATGGACACGCATTATTTCACACATTAATCACAATCACATTATCATTGTATTAACATCAACCCTCCATTTATATACAATACATTAAGGACCCATCCTCTAGAATAGTATCCCCACCCCAGACCCCCCCATACTTCCTGTGGAATAAAAGGTTTTGGCCAAAAGATTTGTAAGCCTGCCACCACGTCAAGGTAGACACTTTCAGACATCAGGGCCCTAACTAATCTAACCTAGCTTAACCTAAACTTTATCTACTGGTAGCCATGGAAATTTCATTACATACTGGTAGCCATGGGATTTTCATTACATACTGGTAGACATGGGATTTTCATTACATACTGTCAGCAAACTGGCAATTTCACCATATACTGGTGGCCATGGGAATTTCATTACATATTGGCCGCCATGGGAATTTCATAACATACTGGTAGCCTTGGGAATTTCATTGCATACTAGTAGCCATGGGATTTTCATTACATAATGGTAGCCATGGGTTTTTCATTACATACTAGTAGACATGGGAATTTCATTACATACTGGTAGCCATGGGAATTTTGTTACATACTGGTAATGGTAGCCATGGGATTTTCATTACATACTGGTCAAACACAGCATTCGCAGGAGAATCTTGACCAATTTTTCATCTCTGTTCAGGCTAAGCAATGCTTAATATAGATGACTGTTGGAGCACTCCTAAAGGTGGCCATACACAAATGATAATGGGTAAATCCCATGGGGAATGACGGGATTTACTATTTATCATCAGTGTGTAGGGACTGTTCCGACTAACTGGAATGCCGAAGGCACTCGGATCCGTCGGGAATCATTAAATATTCCGTCGGCCGGTATGGCTCCCTTACTTTAAGTAGAGGGAGCCATCTGATCGTACCCATTGGGGATCGGTCAGGTCGGGGTGTGCTTTTCACAGCATATGTGCCGACAGATACCAATGTGATCTGTCGGCACACATGCTGTGGAAATCGCATGTGTATGGCCACCTTTAGGCTAATTACAATTAAGTGCTACTGATCTGGTCAAATAAGCATACAAACGAAGAAAAGTGTGATATTGTATGGGAAAAGGCATGTGCATTTATTCCCATATATACCCGGTATAAGCCGACTCGAGTAATAAGCCGAGGTACCCATTTTTCCCTTTCAAAATCTGAAAACCATGATTGACTCGAGTATAAGCCGAGGGTAGATAGTTGCCCTTTAAATGTACAGTAATCCATACAGTAAACTAATACTTTCCACTGTAGATGTTTGGAAACTACAACTCCCAGCATGCTTTCGTTGGGAGTTGTAGTTTCCAAACACCTATAGTAGAAAGGTATTGGGTGTACTGTAGGCATACTGTCCCCCACCCTAGAGCCCCCCCAGTTCACTTACGTACCTGGCCAGTCTTCAGTCTTCATCTCTCCGCCAGCTGCGCTCGCTCTGTGCAGAGCCGGCAGTTCCCAGTACTGCTTTGCGGCGGCGCGATGAAGTCATCTCGCCAGCGCGTGCGCGATGACATCATCGCACAACCACGAAGAACTACTGGAACTGCCGCGTTTCCTTCCTGACCTCGCGGCTGCATCTGATTTGAGGTAAGTTTTCTCTTGACTCGAATATAAGCCGAGGCAAGGTTTTTAGGTGATTTTAAACCTAAAAACCTCGCTTATACTCGAGTAATACGGTATCTTTTCTTGTTTGTATAAACAAGTACACTTGACAAACAATTCAGAGAAACTAAACATTTTCAAAACTTTACAAAACTACACATCAGCTATGTAACAATTTTTATACATGTGTGCAGAATTCAAAAAAGATTTTTTTAGCTTTTTTTTAAAGATTTTTTTTAAATTCAGGGCTAGAAATCAATCAGGAACTCACAAGACAGAAACACACATACTTAAGGGATAACATTTGATAACCTGCGGTAGTCACAAGTTTGCGATACTGCAGGTTATAGATAATATATGACCATGGACAAAAATGTACGGCCATGATTGTACATTTACGGAGAACATCTTAAATCTATAAGCGTTGTCGTAGAATACCAACAGTAGTAAACTACTGCAATGGTAATCTAGGGCGATCGTTAATTTACGATCATGGTCGTAGAATCTATGATCGCTATTGGTAGAATTACGAGAGCGTTCGTAATTAATGATTGCAATAAACTCTCATTAAAGGTAAGAAATTTCACATTTGCCAAAATACAGTGTCAGAATTATTGCTTACCAAAGCAGTATAGTAATATCGGGCAAATATTCTAAAGAAAAATGGGGTAATTCTTTAAAAAACCCATCCTTATTAAAAATATTTGTATTAGGAAATAACTGGTGGTATATTCCATACTGCAAGAGTAAATCTGGTATTGAAATGCCAAAGCCTTCCTTTTGAGTGCTTTCAATTTAAATTTTTTTTTGGTCATTCACAAACCTGATGAAAGAGTTTTTTTCAAATTTGAAAATGACTACACAAAACGTTGGTCCACTATTAAAACTTCAGAGGATGTGCAATCATTGCAGGGGGATCTAGATAGATTGTTACATTGGGCTGCTAAGTGGCAGATGGATATCAATGTTGAGAAATGTAAGGTGATGCATTTTGGACTTAAAATCCTTGTGATGCTTATACATAATTGCTCTGTGTTAGTGAATCCAGTTGGAAAAGGATCTTTAAATTTTGGTGGATAACAACTAAAGAAAGCAAGCAGTGCCAGGCAGCAACAGCCAGAGCCAGCATGGTACTGTCTTGTATAAAGAGAGGTATTGATTCAAGGGAGGAAAATGTTATTCTCCCCTCTTTACAGCATTGGTAAGGCCTCATTTGGAATCCTTTGTGCAAAAAGGATCTTTGAAATGGAAAGTGTTCAGAGAAGGGCAACTAAATTAATAAGGGTATTGGGGGAGCTTGAATATGAAGAGAGACTGGAAAGTTACATAATGTACGCTGGAGAAAATGCGCTTGCGTGGGGATATGATTACTGTGTGTAAATACATAGCGGGCCATACCAAAAACCATCTGGGGCATTGTTCACCAATCGAGCATGTCGAGGAACATAGACATCCTTAAGACTTGAAGAAAAATGTTTAGGCTTCAGTTCGGAAGGGTTTTTCATGTGAGAACGGTAAAGCTATGGAACTGTCTTCCAGTGGATGTTTGATGGCAGGTAATTGTTCAGTTTTAAAAAGAAGCTGGATGAGTTTTCTGCAAACAAGGAATGTTGCAAGTTACGTTATTGATACATAAAGTAGGTTGATCCAGAGGAAATTTTCGATTGCCACAAGAATTTTTTTCCCCTTCATAATTTGGTGGGCTTTTTTGCCTTCCTCTGGATCAACAGTTAGGCAGGAAATGAGGATTGCTAGATGGGTGGACTGGATGGACGTATGTCTTTATTCATCTCAAATACTATACTATACTATAGATACCTGCTAAAATTGTGATTCTTAAATAAAGCAGCATAATGCATTTCAGACTGTTGAAGGTCCTTAGTCATTAGCAATTTTTTTCTTTGCTTATGACTAAGGACCTTCGACAGTCCTAAACGTGTTAAGTGGTTTAATTTTATAAACACATACCTTTTGAAAAGAGTGAGCTCCAAGTGATGCTTTCGGGTTTCAGTGGATCCACCCAATGTTTTATTTTGAAATTTCGTACTATGGGTCTAGCGACGGGGCTGGGGAAGTTTGCAGCTGGATTTAAAGAGAGACAGTGAGTGCCTTCCACATGCAACAGCATATACTATATATGAAAGGTTCAGGGCTAAGGCATCCGAACCACATTTATTAGAATCAAATTTTTAGTACCTTCAGTACTACTCTCCGCATGGGGATATCATGGGTTTAAAAGAGTTGTAAGCTCCCATAGGGCCCTATCTGTAATGGTGCGGGATCGCTTTTTAGCAAGATCGAGCCTTCAACTATCACAAAAATATGATCGGTCTATTGATCCATTTATTTTAGATCATTATCATTAATTAACAATAAACGATAGTAAATCTATGATAACGTGATCGTAGATTTACCATCCCCATGTATACCATTGTGGTAGTTACTACCACATGGTATTCTATGACCGAGACGTTTGTTAATTACCGAACGTTCAGTGTACATGTACGATCCCCATAGAATTCCATTGTGGTAAATGTAGGACCGCAGTCGTACATTAACGATAAAGCACGGTATCACAATTGCGACATTGCGCATTTACATATAAGGCCCATATTTTAGTGTCCTATAGTAAAAAAAAAAGAAAGAAGAAAACTCAAGGCAAAAAAAAAGTTGTTTCTATACACCTACTTTACAATGCGGAGATTACTTTCCAAAAATAATTCAGGGATCATAAGGAATAGCATGAAAGGAAACAAGCAGACAACAAATGCAGTTTTACCCATGAACCAGTTCCTCTTATAATCATATGTTCCAGTAAAGCACACAAAGGAATCAAGTTAGACGCACCATAGGAGTGTTGCACCAATGAATACAATGCTTAAAGGTGAACATTGTCTTCTATCTTTGTATCAAGATGTACGTGTTGAAAAAAAAAAACATCTTTTGATCAGCTGAAAAAGACCAAATATAAAAAGAATCTAGAGGCAAAGACAGAAAGGCACCCAGATGATGGAGTTATAAAAAAGGGGGAATGGAGAACAAGGGAAGGCACAGGGATTAGTGGCAAGAATGCTTAATGCTACTCTCCTATTCTTAAAAAAAATGTACTAAACACACATTAAATTTTAGAAAACAGCACGAAAGCTAAAATGCAATGTAAGTCATTTATTTCCCACTATTTCAGTATGTATGATCAAACCAAAAGATTAGGATTGGTAGATACAGTAAGAATGGACTGTAGGCAAAACTTTATTGACATGTACTTAATATTGCAGTGCACAGCCATAGGAACTATGTATGTATGATGGCTCTCATGAATATAATTTCCTCCAGTATATTCTGCCCTTATACCATGGAAAAACGCATATATTAAAATAGCTTTATATGGTCAACTATATTTTTTGTTTAAGAATACCTGGCATGACTGATTAGGGTACTGGTAACTATGGTCTCCTGTTTTTTTTTTTCTTCTTTTAATATCTGGACAGCAACTCCTGAGCCAAACCGAAAACATATATATGTGTTATATATATTAGAGAAGTAACTGCAAGGGGAACAGCTGGGGGGCTCAACTTCTACTTTACCCCTACAGTTACAGTCCCCTAAGGCAACTGCTTTAGATGAAGTAGGGGGAAGAGGATTTGTGATCTTTAATCTATAACTATTTATATGTCTACATCTCTAGATTCCTTCTTCTGGAATACAAGCATCAAGCGAAGGCAACAATACAATTGTAGCAGACACTAGTTACTTGTCAAGTGGTGTATCACTTTATACAAGGCACAATTTAGAAGAGAAGCCATTGTCACTGTTTTGCTCAATTATATATGCTTTCTAGCTTTATTGAAGACATGCTATACGACATCATGTGTAGTCACAATGTCATTTTGTCAGTTTACATCATGTACGCTAGATGACTATTCTGAACATTAATTTTGCCTCTGCTGTTCACTTCTGCCATGTTGAATATTAAAAGGGATTGCGAAGTCTGAACAGGTTTTCTGCTAACTTACCGGCAAAGAAAAAAAATTGAGTAGTACAACCACACGAACAAACAATATTACCCAGCCTTTATGGAGAAGCTCACACTTCAACACATTTACAACAATATATCACGTATCTTTCTATGCAATCCACAATCAGATACACATTAATATCTAATTATACAGAAAGTTGGACTTACAAAGGAAGACAGAGGAAGTTCCAATCAGCTAATTTGGATCTCCCTGTGCTAAAGTGTAAGAGGGGGGATCTGAAGTGAAAAATGGGAGGAATTACCCAGAAAGAAAAGTGATACATCTTTATTGTAGAATAAGTTATCACTTCTCTTTCTAGGTTTTTTGAATAACTACAAAAACAGAAAGATTTTTAGATATTACATAACCTCAGGGTGCTATAAGTTTGGTGAAAATGCAGATGAGATGTTCATCAAATTGGACGTTTTTTCTAATATATTCCTTTTCTCCAAAAATGTTAATTCAGTAATATCAGTAATCTCCTCCCTGACCTCTTCATCTACATAAAAGTAGATTAAGAAATATGGTATGACATATGTTTGGGTATATACACAGACATGGTCACCAAATAACCCAATAGGGGGCCAATGCATAGGTGCAAATACAGAAAAAAATAAACAGTGGTCATTTTTAACAGCTTCCAGAATTTTCAAACTAAATACCACTCAAACATATATTTTTGGAATCTACAAACCTTCAGATACGAATGGTGCCTTTCATGCAGAATACCATTCACAGTTGAAGAAAAAAGAGTTGGCGCCCCCAGTGGGTTTTGTGACTACGTTATTTTAGGATTATATTTTTATTTGGTATTATGTGTTATTGATTTTTAAGTAGGGGTACCGTTTTTTGCATGTGCGACCAATAATATTCTATTTTATATTCATTTTGTTCAAGTGGTAATGCCGTTATTAAGGGGTCTTCTGTATTTGGGGTCTGGTATCCCTTTTTCCTTCCCTTGTTTTTATTATTGCTTTTACCCCTTTGAGCACCACTGTATTACAGTGTTCCACGATCATTCTAAAGCTGTGAACTTTCCTACTCTATATTATATAACCAATTGCATCTCCATACCATTATTGCTACTATACTCTATGGATCTTTATTTGGATCTTCTATAGTGTATACAGAGGGGGGGATCATCATATCACCTACACCTAACTCCGAACCACCTATCCCCCCTATATGGACCCCCGCTGAACCCCAACCACCACTGCATATATATCCAAACCGAACTAATACCTACCCCACAGTATATACCTCCGTTGAACTCCAACCACCACTCCACCTATATCCAAATACACATACTACTACAAAGCCGCCACGTTTGGGACCTTGATACTCCCTGCAAAGACACACACTCAGACGCAAACTACTTACCAAACTTTGGGAATGGGATCCCCTACCTCAAAACTATGATCAACAATCGCCAAGCGCTTTAAGTATGTAAATTGAGAACATTCAAGAGACCCTCAACATCTCTTCTACAGACTTTGCCCATCAATGAAACATATTTACCCTACAGCCTAAAGGTTCGGTTTCCATGAATTAAGGTTTTAAATGCCATTCTCCTCCTTTCTATTCCCTCTTTAAATTAGTATTTAGCCACATGGGTTTGGTCTTTTTTTACATTTATTTCCCATTTTATCCCATTTGATTTCCCATTTTAATGTGAAACAGTTTAAAAACAGTTCACTCTTGTTTAACATTAAGAGTTTATCATGCCTAAACAAGGAGTATTCTTCTATATTTACAGCCCAGTCGTGAGAATTGTTTAACCATGTTTCTGCACCTATTACATCAAACTATTCATTTAAATCCATTATCTCCAGTTCTCCCATTTTCCAGCCAGGCCGTTTGCATATGCAACATACATTTTAGATTATGATCCTGTAATTTATTATGCAGGAAATAAACAAAAAAGCTGAGGATCACACTCCAAATGAAATTCTTTATTTAAGGGACCACATCAAAAACAACAATGTTTCGGGGGTTAGGTACCTGAGGAAAGGGGCAAACATTGTGTTTTTTGATGTTCAGCCTATAGGTCATTTTAGTGAAAATGTATCTTACTGTACTCCAATCTCATGTTGCATGTATTAATAATATCAATGTTATTATGATTATCCTCTATGCTATTTCCTCTCCCCTTCGCTTCTGCCACTGCCCACTATACCCTGCTTACCCACTATGCTATCTACCCCAGTGAGATTGACAGTACCCCCCCATAAGATTTACACCCCCCCATAAGATTTTTAAAGCGTGTTTCACATTAATTGTTTTAAATTCCAAAAAATGATCATCAAATCATATTTGGAAATATCGAACTTCGAATGGGGCGACGTGCCTGTTTTCAGTTCTTCAAATGATGATGCAAAAGTCACTTCCTGGAAAGCATTTTTTGTAAAGTGATTTTTTTTTCTATATTGGCACAGATCAGTGGTTAGGTGATTAGTACTAATCACCAGCCCAGATTTACCATTAGGCACAGCAGGTGCTCGACTGGGCGCCTTTCAATCTCCCCCCACAAATCCACCCCCTTTGTAGTCTAATTCTTCCCCCCAAAAAGGAAAAATGTGGTGGTTTGTGTTTGGGGCTGGGCTAAGTCCGCCCCTACTGATCACCTTATATTAATCTGTGCCTTTACTAGCAAAGGCTTAGAAAAACCTCTATTAGTTTTTTTTTGCTCTTTCACCATTTCAAAAGCTTTTATTTATTTATTTTTTTAAAACCCTGCTGCTTTCCCCTGCCAGACCATCAGCAGCTTCAGTGATTAGCTGAGATGGCACGGAGCAACAGCATAAGACAGCCAATAAACGTCTGTAATGTAGTGATAGGTATTTTCCAAAATGTCCACAAGAAGTCAATAAGCTGATAAAAATAAATAAAAGGTATCATTAGCTGTGACTTTACCCTGTGACTTTAACTCTATATTCAAAGTAAAATATAAACACAACAACCTGATGAATCTTCTGCTACAAAATACGTTAAATAAACACAAATATAGAACTGGATGAATGATATGTAACCACTAAATCCATATTAAAATTTCAGTTGCACCTGAATGACCCCCCATGTTTTTCATGGAAAGGTTGGGCCAGGTGCGCATCGTTTGACAATATTTTTCTGGATGGAATGGTATCCACAATTTCGATAGGTGGTATGTTAGCATCATATAGGATCATTTTAGCTCCATAGACTTGGCAGTTATCTTAACAGTTATCAAGGATCAGCCTATAGGTAATTTAGTAAAAAATGTATCTTACTGTACTTCCAATTTGTAGGTCAGAATTAGTCACAAATGTTAATACTACTGAACAATTTGGCATACTATATTAATCGGATTATGTAGGGAGAAATAAAAGAAGTTTAAATGAAAGACTTTCACTAACAGTTTATCAAAGATGAGCCTATGGGTAATTTAGTAGAAAATGTATCTTACTGTACTTCCAATCTCATGTCGCATGTTTAATATAATACCAATGCATACAGATCTATCACTCCTTTTACAAAGCTTCATATCACTCCTTTTACCACCAAACTTCAGCATTTTTTTTCTATCATGAGGTCATACATATTTATGGGTGAAGGGAAGAAAAGTCTATTACAATGCTAAACAAGAGGATTCCATTCCAATTCCTAAAGTCCTTTATGAATTAATTAGAATAGGCAGTATAAAATGCGAGATCCAGGGCCCCATTTACCCAGATTTGCAATTGCTCCTGGTAAATGTGGCTTTTAGTATTTAAAGGGGAACTGAAGTCTCCAGACAAAATTGCCCCACTTGAAAGAGCACATTCTCAAAGATACAAAAAGCTGTGTCTCACCTCTCCCTTTGCTGTGGATACTGGGTGATTCATGAAAATAACCCGTGGGTTAAAGGGGTTAGCTTCCATAATTCACACAGTACACTTTTCACAGAAGTGGCAGCCTTGCTTCCTGGAAGCTGACAGCTAATCATGTTATGGCTCAGAGATTATCCCTCAATCTGACACACAGATTCCAGTGCAGTTTCTGTATAAACACATTACAAATTCTCCTGTCCGTAACAATGATTCTTTGCTACCATGGATGTAAGGAACAGAATATTAACATTTCAGTAAAAAATAAAAGTTAGTCTGGGGAATCGAACCTGAAACATTCTATGCTGTGTCTTGCTAAAAAGAAAGCTTTCTACCTCTATGCCACGAGGGCTACTAGTAGGGTATCAGAACATGTAGAATCTCTATCTTTGCTAGAAACATTAAAGGGAAAAAAAAGAAAAAAGAAAGCTTTGGAAATTGAACCTGGGTCCCAATGGTCTGTTTGAGTCCGAGCCCAGTACTTTGTTGTGCGTCACCACTGTAGATGCTATACATACAGAACTTTCAGTAAATATTTCGTATCGCTCCAATAAGGCTGTCAGCAATTTTCACTAGTTGGTAATAAAAAACAAAGTGCTATAAAAAGTTTGTACATATGTTGAAACTATATTTTTCTAGAAACAAGATGGGCAACCAAACCAAAAAATCAATAAACAGCATGGCATAGACTATGTTCTATATTGTTTCATAAGTAAACCAGCGAATTTGAACTTGTGACTTCTTGGGCTGTATGTTCCTAAAACACAACACAGCATTTACATGGTGCGCCCCCACCAACTCAGCAATCAAAAGCTAGAGAACTCTGCGCATACAGACAGTGAATCCTGGGTTAGGGGGCATGGCTCTATGAGCCAACTTACTTACATGTACTAAATGCATTTACAAGAGAACAGTTAAGTTTAGTTCTTCTTTAATACTGAATTATCTCCTGGGGGTAAATCTCAAAAGGAATTTTACACTAGCACCAAGAACAGCCATAAGATTGTGGAGTTAAAGTGGGGCAAATCCATTATTAAATACAGTGTGCTGGTTGCATAGGTTTCTTTTGCGAAAATTCGTGCAGCTTGTGCAATTATGCAGTTAAACTTGCGCTAACATTTACAATACTGGTTAGCGTTGGAGTTTTAGCCCCTTTATTTAGCACAGCATGCCGGGAGTGAGGCCCTAATCCAACAGTAACAGAACAATTCTGCACTTTACCTAGCACTAACATATACAAAAATGTAAAGATAGATCCAAAAAAAAAGAAAAAAAAAAGAGTTTGATTGATAGCTAGACTTTAAAGGGGACCAACAATCTTATCATAAAAGTCAGGTGATTCCCAATGATTGTAAAGTCATAATTTTACACACATGCTTCCCTACTTGGGGGATGTGAAACTGTTCTCACTTCCTGTTAATTCTTCTCATTGTTGGGTGTGGGGCTTGTGACCTATACTGGATTGTTTGGGCCTACCACATGCTTCCCTACTTGGGGGATGTGAAACTGTTCTCACTTCCTGTTAATTCTTCTGATTTGGGGGTGGGGCTGTGACCTCACTTCCTGTTCTTTCTGTAAATTGTATGTTCACTTGTGGTTGGTACACTTGAGAAAGGGTTTTACACCCGAACATGTTGTGTATACTGCACCAATAACCTGTTTGCAGCTTGAACGCCCAGAGTCTTCGCTTTATATTTTGTGGATGTTGTTGGTCCCACGACAGGAGACACTAGAGACCAAAGGCCTGCCTTCCTGCCCTCAGGGACTACTACTTTGTACTTTTAATTTTAGTTCTCCTTTCAGTCATTTCATGTAGCAAATGTAACCATTATTTTCTATTGGGTATACTGTTAAACAATAAACCCAAAAATATCTTGCTGAGCATCTACACAGGCAGATTCTATACCACTGAGCATTAATAGCTTCATCATAGTTTTAACTTAGATGCTAGAAGTGCAATTCATATATAACCACATAAAGTGTTAATAAAGACCTTAAATTGCTGTTTAGTTATTCAAAAGACTATTCTTATAATGCCCACATAACTGACTTTCCATTACAACGCTCTTTATTTTGCACCTCTTTTGTATACAGCTGACAAGCAATATTTTCATATGACATCCAAAATATAGGAGTAAGAACTTAGTTCATCACAGGGGTATCTACAGGTCTGCGTTAGCAAAAAGTATCTAAATAGATCCAACTAATGGTTAAAAGCTATTATTGAAGACTGCACGCGAATGTAGCACTTTACAGCTGATTGTCCTATTTTGTCTGATAGTTTTTTCTCTCTCTGGCTATACTAAAAATACAATAAAGGCTACTTACAAACAATTACAGTCCCACTAGGTCTCTGATTTAAGAGTAGAAAGCTGTTAATGGAGGAAAGTGTTGTTGCTTCAGATTTGCCAGTCAATTTATTGTTTAGGAATGGATGACAGGGCTACAAAGTGTTAGGTAGCTACTTTTTCTAAAAGTATTTCGCACTTTCTCCTTTGTAGCCTGTCTGTTTGAGGAAGAAAATCAGTATCTAGTCCTGTACCCAGGACAGACTTATGAATGAAATACTCCTGATAGACTTACCAATCAATGCACTGATTGTAATCTATCAGTCAAGAATTTAAATGACATGATCAGTATTAAGGCTGAATGATGCAGGATTGACTATGATTTGCCAGCCAGTTTGATTGTTGAAAGCTACGTTTGAAATATTGGCGACAGTTGGTTTCCTAATGTGTTTACCAAGTATCCTTGGCGATTCTGATCAAAAAAACCTTTGTAAGGAGAACCTGAAGCATTATGTTCTTTTAACTCTTTATTAAAGTTCATTGTTGTAGGTGGCCCATTAAAGGTAAAGTTCAGTGGAAAATATCAATATTTTAAAAATTCTTGGTTTGTATTGTACATACCTAGCTATTCTACATTCTCTCCTGTTTAGAAAAATCAGTTGATTTCATACCCTTAGTTGTTCCTGCTGTTGACATTAGTGAGCTGCCATTTCAGGTTCCAACGGTCCTTCTTTTCCCAGAATGCACCACATTCTTGGAATGTCCCTAAAAGTAATTTCTACTGATTGCATTTGGATGGGTCAAAGATGCTCAGATCTACCGAGAAACTGAATCAACCCAGGCACTGGGTCAAGGGCAAGACCATAAATGTCTCTTCTAGGGGTCCTGCAAACAGGAAGTAGTATTTCAGTTTCATTTATTTACAGACACAATGCTGAATTGGCAGATTAGGTCATTAGGATGGGAAAATACTGCTCTTTTTTCTGAAAAGCATATGTATTTGCACTGAACTTCCCTTTAAGGCTGACCATATCTTTAGTTGGAACCAAGACTATATTTTAAGTGGTTTAGGTATCAATTGCATTTTTCATTGAATCCCCTTTCAAAATAAATATAAGGTTACTGGTAGATATGTATGCATACAGTTCTTGTATTTATGCTGTAGGCAAAACATGACTTTAACGTTTCCATTCAAAGACACATTTATTTTCATAAAGGATGCATTTTAAATGATTTGCAGATTTAGGTTACAACACCTTGATTCAAAACAAAGTTTGACAGAAATCCTAGAGAATAACTTGTCCAAAGAAATATAAAAAAAAGACAAAACACACAGATTTTCCCGTTACATCCAGGAGACTAATATACTAAAGACAAAATGGATAATCCCTGGAGCAAACACTTGCAGCCTCATTTACCCCAAGTGCTGGGCAATTTCTTGGAGTTAAAGTCACGTTAACCAATTCAATTTCGGTTACAGTCTTCAACTCCATCTTTGCTCCCGCTGTGAGTGTTTCGCAAATACATCACGCTGGTTATTGTGTTACTTTTAAACACCACTAGTAGATGGCATTAAAAGTCTGCCATGGCAACTCCTTTTCCAATACACCGGGTGGCGCAAACGTGACATTAAATTGCGTACGGGAGATTTATCAAGAACAAAAGTGTCTCGGCTAAATCTCCCCTACTATATATATGTGAATGGTAGCTATGTTTTTCATATTTAAGCAGTACAACATAATAGTCAAAGTTCTGTTAACAGATAAGCACATACCCAACTCATATTTCGCAATAATTTCTCCCTCCCACTCTTAAGTTCAGATATCTTACCTGCAAAAGTTTGCGAGGGGATGAATACGCACTTTAAATGGTTATGTATTGTTTTGCTGAGCAGTGGTATTTAAGAAAAGCACATTTACTATGATCTATTCATTTTTTTGTCCATATTTCTTCTACTGTACTTGCATTTTATGTGCACTATTCACTTTTTAGAATAATACATATTAAATGTAATAAACCCTGTCTTGTGCCCAATAAAAAAAGCCATAGCCAGAAAACAATTGTGTTTCAATTCCACACCGGTTTAATGCAGAAAGCAAAAGAATGTCTGTTCAAGTGTAAATTGACCCTCCAGCTGCTAGAAGGTATAGTGATCTTAAGAAGAAACACAAGCCATTTAGATGCCATAGTCAAATAACTCACAAACAGTGTAAATCCCAAGGCAATTTTGGGAATGATGCAGCAAGCTTTATTGCTCACAACCTATTTTAGACAAATTGGAAATTAATAGAGATGGGATATTGTTGCAGTTTATCGAATGGTAGGACTGTCAGCACAACAGGTTCTTCTGCCTGCAGGTTCATGGACAGTCTCAAAATGTGGTTGACTGATGATGAAGTTTCAACAGTGTAGCTTGGTGTACAAGCCTTAGATAAACACCTTTTTTCAACAATTCATATGAAATATAGAATAAGTCCTTAAACAGACATCTTTAATGAGCCTGGCAAAATATGACCAGGGAAAACTAAGAAATATAATGATCCTTTATCTACTAGACTGGTAGACCAGGTAATTCTAAGAACAGTGGGATCAGTTCTAAAATCATTAAATGGTATGTCCACCCAAAAACAAACCCCCCCAAAAAAAACAAACCACAAAAGTTTAAAATTTGGCCAAACTTTGACTAAACATACTTACCAACCATCGTCCCCTCTGCTGCCTTAGTGCATTCATGCAAACAAGGTGAAGGTGCCGGGGCAGCAGTGGCACCTGTGATTGACTGAGACACAATGTGTCAGCCAAGGAACGAGGGCTGATATGTTTAGAAGGCAAATTTGGAACTTTAGACCTTGTGAGGTCAGGGGTTTGGGGTTTTTTTCTAGGCAATAATATATATAACATATATTTTTTTTTTTTTTAAGTGCAGTAAAAAAAACTGTTACAATTAAACAAGGTAGGGTCAGAAAGTAGGATTTGTAATTCCTACCTCCCAATTGTTTAGGTGAGGAGCACCAGCAAGAAGAAAACGGCTTCTGCCAGGCTTCCTTAGTGCATCAGCAATACCTTTATACAGAAAATCCCAGAAATTAAACAGGCAGTGAAAACTGTTCAAGCTGACCTCAAATTCATATCGGGAGGTAGGAATAACCAATCCTTCTCCCTGCCCAGGTACATTTAATTTTTAAAAATGTAATTTTTACAGTGTAGTATAGGCCCCTTCCTCTACTACTTGTTGAATTAATAAAAAGTATATCTTTAATTTATATATGATAGGAAGCTGTTATTCCTTACATTTTACTTAGTATTATGAAAGAGCCATTCCCTGTAAGGCACATTGAATTTGGATTTAGAGAGCATTCTTTGATATATAGTATTTTCAGGATTTACAAAATAGCTATCTGTGACGATAGCATCAAAGTTGTCCTTATAGAACAGCCATCCATTGAATAATGGGATTTTGACTTGGATTTATGGTCTAGCATCCCTGTATGATAGGATTGGGGTAGGGTTTTTGAAAAGCATTCTTTTAAGCTTGGGAATGTGACCTGTATTCATGAACAGCAGTTCCCTGTATGATCAGCATGTCAGTTTGATTTATTGAGCAACAGTCTCTTATGCAAGGTTACTGATAAATATGGTACAATAGATATTTATCAAAGTCAGTTACTACAGTTATTATCTTAAAATGAAAGAAATCAAAACAATTTCTCCTTACATTAAAAGAAATCTATAGCATGAAAGATGTTTCTTTAAATTTATTTGATACATTTGACAGCTCTACCTTGCTATTACGGAAAGGTTACAATCCAAAAACTCAGCTCTTGAGATAAAACCACATGGAACTTTCTAATAATAGGGTTATATGAAATGTTCCACCCTTATGATTTTGCGTGGGGAAAGGGATAATGCATTTCCATTAGAAACCCCTTGTTTTCTCATCATACTTCACAACACACTATTTCACTATTTCTAGAATTCCTGAGGTTTCTTGATTTGCCAATCTAATCTATATAAAGTAAGTGGCATTATATAATATTATATATATATATATATATATATATATATATATATATATATATATATAATAGTTGATAGACGAATATCAGAGCTCAACAGGTCTTTAAATAAAGTGCTTTTATTAAAGTGCTTAAACAACCAAACATGGTGTAAAAATGCATCAATAGCAACGTTTCGGCCCTTGTTATGGCCTTTATCAAGCTTACCACATAGTGCATCTACACACATATAAATACATAATTGATGATGAATTAGAAACCACACCTACATTACATCATCACTAATATACAAAACCTTTAAAGTGACAGTGCTTATACTCCATATAAGATATACTATCAACATGACCCATGTCTTAATAAAATACAGTAAAGTGCATATATTAAAGTGATATAGTGTTAGTGTAAAAATAGATAAAAGGGACTTATGATCATTTTACACTAACACTATATCACTTTAACATATGCACCTTACTGTATTTATTTAGACATGGGTCATGTGATAGTATATTATATATATGAGGTATAGAGCACTGTCACTTTAAAGGTTTTGTATGATCAGTGATGATGTCATGTAGGTGGGGTTTGTAATTCCTCATCAATTAGATTAGTATTTATATGTGTGTAGATGCACTATGTGGTAAGCTTGATAAAGGCCAATAAGCAAGGGCCGAAACATGCTATTGATGCATTTTTACACCACGTTTGGTTGTTAAAGCACTTTAATAAAAGCACCTTATTTAAAGACCTGTTGAGCGCTGATATTCATCAACTATATATACTGGGATACCGTCAGCAGCCCCAGGCACCTGGAATCCCCACTAGGACTGTGTGCACACTCTATCTGTGATTTATATATTATATATATAATATTATATATATATAATATATATATATAATATATACACAAATACAATTTATGCTGCTCAAACCTTAATTCAAAAACACTTCTCTGGTGCGTGCAATGGAGGAACGGCAATTTATACATTACACAAAAGTCTCCAGCACTCAACTACACATGCAATTATAATTGAATAGAGTAAAAGAGTTAGACATGTCTAACTCTGACACTGGGATACTGCCGTGAAGTGGCGTGTCAGCTAAGCATGTTTGTACAAACAATGTAACTAAAGGTATCCATTTGAACTTAAGTGCAGGTGATTTGCCTCCATTGCTTGCATCCATGTCTAACTCTTTACTCTATTCAATTATAATTGCATGTGTAGTTGAGTGCTGGAGACTTTTGTGTAATATAATATATATATATAAATATATATATTTATATATATATATACATACAACAGCCATTTAAATAGCCATCCTTTGTTTTGGGATAGCTTTACACACTCATGGAATTCTCTCAGTCTGCTTCAAGAGGTAGTCACTGAAATGGCTTTTAATTAACAGGTCACGTAAATACATTTCATCATGTTTGGAGGCTTTATAAACACAAGTAGTATTAAATATTCAAGTACCATGCTTGTTTCTGCAAGACCAATGTAATGGAACAGCAGCTTGTTAGACCTATTTTGTAGTGCTTTGGCTTCCCATAATTGCTTACAGAGACAGATACCATAGTGGTGGTTAACACTGCTGCTTTATTGTGACATGACCAGTTTAATACTTTGGGTAATTAAATGGAGATTGCAATGGTTACATAGCTACATAGTTATTATGCTTTTTAAAAAAAAGTCCATCAAAGTTAACCCTATCACGCAAAACCCATAATCAACCCCACAAAAAGTAGAGTTCCTTATGCACCTGGCTATGCCCTCGTACACCAACCTGAACAAGGACACAACCAATCACACATGGACCATACAACAATAACATACATAGTCTGCTTGTCCAAGAAGACATCAAGGTCTTCCTTAAAGGATGAGTGCACTGTATAATCAAGTTATGTTCATTTGGAAGCTGCAGCTTAAAAATACTGTTGCCATATTTATTTTTTACCTATACCCTCCAGAGCCTAGCTTTGTGCCTTGAAAGTTGCTGACATCTTGTTACTGGGTTGCTGAATGGAAGCTCCGCCCCTCTGAGATTTCCTCTGCTTTCTCCTGCTTGAGCCTCAAACAGTAATGCCTGGAGTTCCGTGTACTCTCCTGCTTGAGCCTCAAACAGGCTCACGTGCACACACATGTGCACGGAACTCACAGGCATTACTGTTTGAGGCGAGACCCCTTAAGCCCCAGCTAGGAACGAAGAATAGAAGAAACATGCACAATAATGCGCGCATAGTTGGTTGGGAATTTCAGTGTGACAGCAGAGAATCACATGAAAGTTAGAGATGGCTAGTGATGGCCGAACTTCCAAAAACCGAACTTCTGAAAAAGTTCTAAAATTCTAAATAGACCAATTAAAGTCAATTGGGACAGATAGTTATATAATATGGTTAAAATAGCAATGGTAACTTTCTGTACATGGCTCGGGACCTGGGAAATGGTCAGGGGAACATGTACAAATATCCAGAACTTGAAATAAATTAACTACCTTCACACACACACTACTTTCGAACTTTGGTATTTGACAATTATCCCGGAAATTCGTGAATTTTCTAAAATTTGATGTTTCTCTAATCTGATGTTTCTCTAATCTGTTCATTATTATACAAGAGGTATGCAAAAATTCCTTGTTGCATACCTCAACTAAAGGGGTTAAAAATCAAACAAAAACCAAAAAATCGGTTTTAAGGTGCCATGGAAAGTACCATTATTTTTTTTAAATATTCTTGTATGTATGTAAGTATTTTATTTTTATATAGCACTACAAATTCCTCAGCGCTTACAATTATTTACTCATTCACATCAAGCCCTGCCCTAAGAGCTTACAATCTAATCATTTTATGTACACATACAACCTATCAGTATGTCTTTCTGATTGTGGGGGAAACCGGAGTTCATGGAGGAAACCCACGAAGGCACGGGGAGAACATCACAAACTCCTTGTAGATGTGTCCAAGAGTGGAATCGAACTCAGGACCTCAGCGCTGCAAGGCATCAGTGCTAACCACTGAGCCACAATGCTGCGTATAAACTATTCTTAGTTTATATTATGCATACCTAGTTACTTATATATTTCTTCCGTTTTCAAAAATCATTTGAATTTATAAGCAGGGCCCCTCCCTAATAATGCAGGGTAGCATATTATAGAGCGTCACCCTCTAGGGAAGTAGCCATTTTAACACAGTTTATCTAGAAGTGCCCCAAACCTCCTTTCCATGTAGTACTCCACGCCTGTGCGATTTCCTCACTGCGCATGCAGGCGCAATGAGGTCATTACACAGCCTCGTTGTACTACTGGAATGGGCCCCACGCTGCCTCTGCAATGATTCTGCAATGAATTCTGGCCTCCAGCTGCTTGCTTCACTGCACATGGGTAGGTGGTAAGACCCATAGTCCTATTATGCTATTACCACCCCATGTTCAGGGCAATCTACTCATTATATTAGTGCAGGCAGTGGCAGCATGCCTCACTAATATAATGAGGGCATTGCCTTGCACATGGGTAGGTAATAGCCTACCCAAGCATATGATGAAATGCCAGTTTGCTGCCATTATGTGATGAAATGCCTATGGCTACCAGTATGTGATTAAATCCATGGTTACCAGATGTTATGAAATTCCCATGGCTACCAGTATGTGATGAAATCCCCATGGCTACCAGTATATGATGAAATTGCAACTTATATGCCGAGTAATGAAAATCCCATGGCTACCACTACCAGTATGTGATGAAATTCTCATGGCTACCAGTATGTGATGAAATTTCCATGGTACCAGTATGTAATGAAACACCCCTGGCTACCAGTATGTAATGAAATTCCTATGGCTACCAGCATGTAATGAAATTCCTAGGGCTACCAGTATGTAATGAAAATCCATGGCTACCATTACCAGTATGTACCAAATTCTCATGGCTACCAGTATGTAATGAAATTCCCATGTCTACTAGTATGTAATGAAATTCCTATGGCTACCAGTATGTAATTAAATTCCTATGGCTACCAGTATGTAATGAAATTCCCATGGCTACCATTACCAGTATGTATCAAAATTCTCATGGCTACCAGTATGTATGACATTCCTATGGCTACCAGTATGTAATGAAAATCCCATGGCTACCATTACCAGTATGTAACGAAATTCTCATGGCTACCAGTATGTAATGAAATTCCCATGGCTACCAGTATGTAATGAAAATCCATGGCTACCATTACCAGTATGTTACGAAATTCTCATGGCTACCAGTATGTAATGAAATTCCCATGTCTACTAGTATGTAATTAAAAAGCCATGGCTGCCATTATGTAACGAAAATCCCATGGCTACCAGTATGTAATGAAATTCCTATGGCTACCAGTATGTAATGAAACTCCATGTCTACATACTGGTAATGGTAGCCATGGGATTTTCATTACATACTGGTAGCCATGGGAATTTCATTACATACTGGTAGCCATGAGAATTTCGTTACATACTGGTAATGGTAGCCATGGGATTTTCATTACATACTGGTAGACATGGGAGTTTCATTACATACTGGTAGCCATAGGAATTTCATTACATACTGGTAGCCATGGGATTTTCGTTACATAATGGCAGCCATGGCTTTTTAATTACATACTAGTAGACATGGGAATTTCATTACATACTGGTAGCCATGAGAATTTCGTAACATACTGGTAATGGTAGCCATGGGATTTTCATTACATACTGGTAGCCATGGGAATTTCATTACATACTGGTAGCCATGAGAATTTCGTTACATACTGGTAATGGTAGCCATGGGATTTTCATTACATACTGGTAGACATGGGAGTTTCATTACATACTGGTAGCCATAGGAATTTCATTACATACTGGTAGCCATGGGATTTTCGTTACATAATGGCAGCCATGGCTTTTTAATTACATACTAGTAGACATGGGAATTTCATTACATACTGGTAGCCATGAGAATTTCGTAACATACTGGTAATGGTAGCCATGGGATTTTCATTACATACTGGTAGCCCTAGGAATTTCATTACATGCTGGTAGCCATAGGAATTTCATTACATACTGGTAGCCATGGGTGTTTCATTACATACTGGTAGCCATGGAAATTTCATCACATACTGGTAGCCATGAGAATTTCATCACATACTGGTAGTGGTAGCCATGGGATTTTCATTACATACTGGCAGTAAAGTTGCAATTTCATCATATACTGGTAGCCATGGGGATTTCATCACATACTGGTAGCCATGGGAATTTCATAACATACTGGTAACCATAGGAATTTAATCACATACTGGTAGCCATAGGCATTTCATCACATAATGGCAGCAAACTGGCAATTTCATCATATGCTTGGGTAGGCTATTACCTACCCATGTGCAAGGCAATGCCCTCATTATATTAGTGGAGGCAATGCTGCCACTGCCTGCACTAATATAATGAGTAGATTGCCCTGAACATGGGGTAGGTAATAGCATAATAGGACTATGGGTCTATCACCTACCCATGTGCAGTGAAGCAAGCAGCTGGAGGCCAGAATTCATTGCAGAATCATTGCAGAGGCAGCGTGGGGCCGCAGTTCCCAGTAGTACAACGAGGCTGTGTAATGACCTCATTGCGCCTGCATGCGCAGTGAGGAAATCGCACAGGCGTGGAGTACTACATGGGAAAGGAGGTTTGGGGCACTTCTAGATAAACTGTGTTAAAATGGCTACTTCCCTAGAGGGTGACGCTCTATAATATGCTTCACCCTGCATTATTAGGGAGGGGGCCCTGCATATAAATTCAAATGATTTTTGAAAACGGAAGAAAATATATAGAGTAACTAGGTATGCATAATATAAACTAAGAATAGTTTATACCGCAGCATTGTGGCTCAGTGGTTAGCACTGATGCCTTGCAGCGCTGAGGTCCTGAGTTCGATTCCACTCTTGGACACATCTACAAGGAGTTTGTATGTTCTCCCCGTGCCTTCGTGGGTTTCCTCCATGAACTCCGGTTTCCCCCACAATCAGAAAGACATACTGATAGGTTGTATGTGTACATAAAATGATTAGATTGTAAGCTCTTCAGGGCAGGGCTTGATGTGAATTGAGTAAATAATTGTAAAGCGCTGAGGAATTTGTAGTGCTATATAAGAAATAAAATACTTACATACATACAAGAATATTTAAAAAAAATAATGGTACTTTCCATGGCACCTTTAAAGACCGATTTTTTGGTTTTTGTTTGATTTTTAACCCCTTTAGTTGAGGTATGCAACAAGGAATTTTTGCATACCTCTTGTATAATAATGAACAGATTAGAGAAACATCAGATTAGAGAAACATCAAATTTTAGAAAATTCACGAATTTCCGGGATAATTGTCAAATACCAAAGTTCGAAAGTAGTGTGTGTGTGAAGGTAGTTAATTTATTTCAAGTTCTGGATATTTGTACATGTTCCCCTGACCATTTCCCAGGTCCCAGAGCCATGTACAGAAAGTTACCATTGCTATTTTAACCATATTATATAACTATCTGTCCCAATTGACTTTAATTGGTCTGATTTAGAATTTTAGAACTTTTTCAGAAGTTCGGTTTTTGGAAGTTCGGCCATCACTAGCCATCTCTAACTTTCATGTGATTCTCTGCTGTCACACTGAAATTCCCAACCAACTATAGCGCGCATTATTGTGCATGTTTCTTCTATCTTCGTTCCTAGCTGGGGCTTAAGGGGTCTCGCCTCAAACAGTAATGCCTGTGAGTTCCGTGCACATGTGTGTGCACGTGAGCCTGTTTGAGGCTCAAGCAGGAGAGTACACGGAACTCACAGGCATTACTGTTTGAGGCTCAAGCAGGAGAAAGCAGAGGAAATCTCAGAGGGGCGGAGCTTAACATTCAGCAAACCAGTAACAAGATGTCAGCAACTTTCAAGGCACAAAGCTAGGCTCTGGAGGGGTATAGGTAAAAAATAAATATGGCAACAGTATTTTTAAAGCTGCAGCTTCCAAATGAACATAACTTGATTATACAGTGCACTCATCCTTTAAGGAAGACCTTGATGTCTTCTTGGACAAGCAGACTATGTATTGTTATTGTTGTATGGTCCATGTGTGATTGGTTGTGTCCTTGTTCAGGTTGGTGTACAGAGGGCATAGCCAGGTGCATAAAGGAACTCTACTTTTTGTTGGGGTTGGGATTATTGGGTTTTGCGTGATAGGGTTAACTTTGATGGACTTTTTTTTAAAAAGCATAATAACTATGTAGCTATGTAACCATTGCAATCTCCATTTAATTACCCAAAGTATTAAACTGGTCATGTCACAATAAAAGCAGCAGTGTTAACCACCACTATGGTATCTGTCTCTGTAAGCAATTATGGGAAGCCAAAGCACTACAAAATAGGTCTAACAAGCTGCTGTATCCATAAATACATTGGTCATTGCAGAAACAAGCATGGTACTTGAATAGTTTAATACTACTTGTGTTTATAAAGCCTCCAAACATGATGAAATGTATTTACGGTGACCTGTTAATTAAAAGCCATTTCAGGTGACTACCTCTTGAAGCAGACTGAGAGAATTCCATGAGTGTGTAAAGCTATCAACAAAACAAAGGATGGCTATTTAAATGGCTTGTATGTATGTATATATATATATATATATATATATATATATATATATATATATATTACACAAAAGTCTCCAGCACTCAACTACACATGCAATTATAATTGAATAGAGTAAAAGAGTTAGACATGGATGCAAGCAATGGAGGCAAATCACCTGCACTTAAGTTCAAATGGATACCTTTAGTTACATTGTTTGTACAAACATGCTTAGCTGACACGCCACTTCACGGCAGTATCCCAGTGTCAGAGTTAGACATGTCTAACTCTTTTACTCTATTCAATTATAATTGCATGTGTAGTTGAGTGCTGGAGACTTTTGTGTAATGTATAAATTGCCGTTCCTCCATTGCACCGCACCAGAAAGTGTTTTTGAATTAAGGTTTGAGCAGCATAAATTTGTATTTGTGTTTTTTTTTTTTTTTTTTTTTTTTTTTTTTTTTTTTTTTTTTTTTTTATATATAAAATCACAGATAGAGTGTGCACACAGTCCTAGTGGGGATTCCAGGTGCCTGGGGCTGCTGACGGTATCCCAGTATATATAGTTGATAGACGAATATCAGCGCTCAACAGGTCTTTAAATAAGGTGCTTTTATTAAAGTGCTTTAACAACCAAACGTGGTGTAAAAATGCATCAATAGCAATGTTTCGGCCCTTGCTTATTGGCCTTTATCAAGCTTACCACATAGTGCATCTACACACATATAAATACATAATCTAATTGATGAGGAATTACAAACCCCACCTACATGACATCATCACTGATCATACAAAACCTTTAAAGTGACAGTGCTCTATACTCCATATAAAATATACTATCAACATAGACCCATGTCTAAATAAAATACAGTAAGGTGCATATGTTAAAGTGATATAGTGTTAGTGTAAAAATGATCATAAGTCCCTTTTATCTATTTTTACACTAACACTATATCACTTTAATATATGCACTTTACTGTATTTTATTAAGACATGGGTCTATGTTGATAGTATATCTTATATGGAGTATAAAGCACTGTCACTTTAAAGGTTTTGTATAATTAGTGATGATGTAATGTAGGTGTGGTTTCTAATTCATCATCAGATTATGTATTTATATGTGTGTAGATGCACTATGTGGTAAGCTTGATAAAGGCCAATAAGCAAGGGCCGAAACGTTGCTATTGATGCATTTTTACACCATGTTTGGTTGTTTAAGCACTTTAATAAAAGCACTTTATTTAAAGACCTGTTGAGCTCTGATATTCGTCTATCAACTATATATACAGGGATAGATAGATAAAAATAACTATATATATATATATATATATATATATATATAATGCCACTTACGTTATATAGATTAGATTGGCAAAATCAAGAAACCTCAGGAATTCTAGAAATAGTGAAATAGTGTGTTGTGAAGTATGATGAGAAAACAAGGGGTTTCTAATGGAAATGCATTATCCCTTTCCCACAGCAAAATCATAAGGGTGGAACATTTCATATAACCCTATTATTAGAAAGTTCCATGTGGTTTTATCTCAAGAGCTGAGTTTTTGGATTGTAACCTTTCCGTAATAGCAAGGTAGAGCTGTCAAATGTATCAAATAAATTTAAAGAAACATCTTTCATGCTATAGATTTCTTTTAATGTAAGGAGATAAATGTTTTGATTTCTTTCATTTTAAGATAATAACTGTAGTAACTGACTTTGATAAAATATCTATTGTACCATATTTATCAGTAACCTTGCATAAGAGACTGTTGCTCAATAAATCAAACTGACATGCTGATCATACAGGGAACTGCTGTTCAGTGAATACAGGTCACATTCCCAAGCTTAAAAGAATGCTATTTCAAAAACCCTACCCCAATCCTATCATACAGGGATTGCTAGACCATAAATCCAAGTCAAAATCCCATTATTCAATGGATGGCTGTTCTATAAAGGACAACTTTGATGCTATCGTACAAGGAATAGCTATTTTGTAAATCCAATTGAAAATACTATAATGCAAAGAATGCTCTCTAAATCCAAATTCAATGTGCCTTTACAGGGAATGGCTCTTTCATAATACTAAGTAAAATGTAAGGAATAACAGCTTCCTATCATTTATATAAATTAAAGAAATATACTTTTTATTAATTCAACAAGTAGTAGAGGGGAAAGGGGCCTATACTACACTGTAAAAATTACATTTTTAAAAATTAAATGTACCTGGGGCAGGGAGGAAGGATTGGTTATTCCTACCTCCCGATATGAATTTGAGTGTCAGCTTGAACAGTTTTCATCTGCCTGTTTAATTTCCTGGGATTTTCTGTATTAAAGGTAGTGCTGATGCACTAAGGAAGCCTGGCAGAAGCCGTTTTCTTCTTGCTGGTGCTCCTCACCTAAACAATATTGGGAGGTAGGAATTACAAATCCTACCTTTCTGACCCTACCTTGTTTAATTGTAACAGTTTTTTTTACTGCACTTAAAAAAAAAAAAAGATATATGTATATATATTTAAGTGCCTAGAAAAAAAACCCCAAACCCCTGACCTCACAAGGTCTAAAGTTCCAAATTTGCCTTCTAAACATATCAGCCCTCGTTCCCTTGGCTGACACATTGTGTCTCAGTCAATCACAGGTGCCACTGCTGCCCCGGCACCTTCACCTTGTTTGCATGGAAAATGCACTAAGGCAGCAGAGGGGACGATGGTTGGTAAGTATGTTTAGTCAAAAGTTTGGCCAAATTTTAAACTTTTTGGGGTTTGTTTTTTTTGGGGGGGTTTGTTTATTGGGTGGACATACCATTTAATGATTTTAGAACTGATCCCACTGTTCTTAGAATTACCTGGTCTACCTAGTCTAGTAGATAAAGGATCATTATATTTCTTAGTTGTCCCCTGGTCATATTTTGCCAGGCTCATTAAAGATGTCTGTGTTTAAGGACTTATTCTATATTTCAATAATGAATGTTAGAAAAAAGGTGTTATCTAAGGCTTGTAACACCAAGCTACACTGTTGAAACTTCATCAGTCAACCACATTTTAGAGACTGTTCCATGAACCTGCAGGCAGAAGAAACCTGTTTGTGCTGACAGTCCTACCATTCGATAAACTGCAACAATATTCCATCTCTATTAATTTCCAATTTGTCTAAAAATAGGTTGTGAGCAATAAAGCTTGCTGCATCATTCCCAAAATTGCCTGTGGGATTTACACTGATTTGTGAGTTATTTGACTAATGGCATCTAAATGAGCTTGTGTTTCTTCTTAAGATCACTATACCTTCTAGCAGCTGGAGGGTCAATTTACACTTGAACAGACATTCTTTTGCTTTCTGCATTAGAACCGGTGTGGAAATTGAAACACAATTGTTTTCTGGCTATGGCTTTTTTTATTGGGCACAAAGACAGGGTTTATTACATTTAATATGTATTATTCTAAAAAGTGAATAGTGCACATAAAATGCAAGTACAGTAAGAAGAAATATGGACAAAAAAATGAATAGATCATAGTAAATGTGCTTTTTCTTAAATACCACTGCTCAGCAAAACAAATACATAACCATTTAAAGTGCGTATTCATCCCCTGCACAAACTTTTGCAGGTAAGATATCTGAACTTAAGAGTGGGAGGGAGAAAGTATTGCGAAATATGAGTTGGGTATGTGCTTATCTGTTAACAGAACTTTGACTTATTATGTTGTACTGCTTAAATATGAAAAACATAGCTACCATTCACATATATATAGTAGGGGGAGATTTAGCCAGAGACACTTTTGTTCTTGATAAATCTCCCGTACGCAATTTAATGTCACGTTTGCGCCACCCGGTGTATTGGAAAAAGGAGTTGCCATTTGCAGACTTTTAATGCCATCTACTAGGTGGTGTTAAAAAGTAACACAATAACCAGCGTGATGTATTTGCGAAACACTCACAGCTGGAGCAAAGATGGAGTTGAAGACTGTAACCGAAATTGAATTGGTTAACGTGACTTTAACTCCAAGAAATTGCCCAGCAGCTTGGGGTAAATGAGGCTGCAAGTGTTGCTCCAGGGATTATCCATTTTGCTTTAGTATTAGTCTGCCTGGATGTAACTGGAAGAATTCTGTTGGTTTTGTCTTTTTTTTATATTTCTTTGGACAAGTTATTCTCTAGGATTTCTGTCAAACTTTGTTTTGAATCAAGGTGTTGTAACCTAAATCTGCAAATCATTTAAAATGCATCCTTTATGAAAATAAATGTGTCTTTGAATGGAAACGTTAAAGTCATGTTTTTGCCTACAGCATAAATACAAAGAACTGTATGCATACATATCTACCAGTAACCTTATATTTATTTTGAAAGGGGATTACAATGAAAAATGCAATTGATACCTAAACCACTTAAAATATAGTCTTGGTTCCAACTAAAGATATTGTCAGCCTTAAAGGGGAAGTTCAGTGCAAATACATATGCTTTTCAGAAAAAAGAGCAGTATTTTCCCATCCTAATGACCTTAATCTGCCAATTCAGCATTGTGTCTGTAAATAAATGAAACTGAAATACTGACTTCCTGTTTGCAGGACCCCTAGAAGAGACATTTATGGTCTTGCCCTTGACCCAGTGCCTGGGTTGATTCAGTTTCTCGGTAGAGATCTGAGCATCTTTGACCCATCCAAATGCAAATCAGTAGAAATTACTTTTAGGGACATTCCAAGAATGTGGTGCATTCTGGGAAAAAGAAGGACCGTTGGAACCTGAAATGGCAGCTCACTAATGTCAACAGCAGGGAACAACTAAGGGTATGAAATCAACTGATTTTTCTAAACAGGAGAGAATATGTAGAATAGCTAGGTATGTACAATACAAACCAAGAATTTTTAAAATATTGATATTTTCCACTGAACTTTACCTTTAATGGGCCACCTACAACAATGGAACTTATAATAAAGAGTTAAAAGAACATAATGCTTCAGGTTCTCCTTACAAAGGTTTTTTTGATCAGATCAGCCAAGGATACTTGGTAAACACATTAGGAAACCAACTGTCGCCAATATTTCAAACAGTAGCTTTCAACAATCAAACTGGCTGGCAAATCATAGTCAATCCTATGCATCAGTCAGCCTTAATACTGATCATGTCATTTAAATTCTTGACTGATAGATTACAATCAGTGCATTGATTGGTAAGTCTATCAGGAGGTATTTCATTCATAAGTCTGTCCATGGGTACAGGACTAAGATACTGATTTTCTTCCTCAAACAGACAGGCTACAAAGGAGAAAAGTGCGAAATACATTTTAGAAAAAGTAGCTACCTAACACTTTGTAGCCCTGTCATCCAATTCCTAACAAATAAATTGACTGGCAAATCTGAAGCAACAACACTTTCCTCCATTAACAGCTTTCTACTCTTAAATCAGAGACCTAGTGGGACTGTAATTGTTGTAAGTAGCCTTTATTGTATTTTTAAGTATAGCCAGAGAGAGAAAAAACTATCAGACAAAATAAGGCAATCAGCTGTAAAGTGCTACATTCGCTGTGCAGTCTTCAATAATAGCTTTTAACCATTAGTTGGATCTATTTAGATACTTTTTGCTAACGCAGACCTGTAGATACCCCTGTGATGAACTAAGTTCTTACTCCTATATTTTGGATGTCATATGAAAATATTGCTTGTCAGCTGTATACAAAAGAGGTGCAAAATAAAGAGCGTTGTAATGGAAAGTCAGTTATGTGGGCATTATAAGAATAGTCTTTTGAATAACTAAGAACAGCAATTTAAGGTCTTTATTAACACTTTATTGTGGTTATATATGAATTGCACTTCTAGCATCTAAGTTAAAAACTATGATGAAGCTATTAATGCTCAGCTGGTATAGAATCTGCCTGTGTAGATGCTCAGCAAGAAATATTTTTGGGGTTTATTGTTTAACAGTATACCCAATAGAAAATAATGGTTACATTTGCTACATGAAATGACTGAAAGGAGAACTAAAATTAAAAGTACAAAGTAGTAGTCCCTGAGGGCAGGAAGGCAGGGCCTTTGGTCTCCTAGTGCTCCTGTCGTGGGACCAACAACATCCACAAAATATAAAGCGAAGACTCTGGGCGTTCAAGCTGCAAACAGGTTTATTGGTGCAGTATACACAACATGTTTCGGGTGTAAAACCCTTTCTCAAGTGTACCAACCACAAGTGAACATACAATTTAACAGAAAGAACAGGAAGTGAGGTCACAGCCCCACCCCCAACAATCAGAAGAATTAACAGGAAGTGAGAACAGTTTCACATCCCCCAAGTAGGGAAGCATGTGGTAAGGCCCAAACAAATCCAGTATAAGGTCACAGCCCCACACCCAACAATGAGAAGAATTAACAGGAAGTGAGAACAGTTTCACATCCCCCAAGTAGGGAAGCATGTGGTAAAATTATGACTTTACAATCATTGGGAATCACCTGAACTTTTATGATAAGATTGTTGGTCCCCTTTAAAGTCTAGCTATCAATCATAACTCTTTTTTTTTTCTTTTTTTTTGGATCTATCTTTACATTTTTTGTATATGTTAGTGCTAGGTAAAGTGCAGAATTGTTCTGTTACTGTTGGATTTAGGGCCTCACTTACCCAGGCATGCTGTGCTAAATAAAGGGGCTAAACTCACGCTAACCAGTATTGTAAATGTTAGCGCAAGTTTAACTGCATAATTGCACAAGCTGCACGAATTTTCGCAAAAGAAACCTATGCAACCAGCACACTGTATTTAATAATGGATTTGCCCCACTTTTAACTCCACAATCTTATGGCTGGTCTTGGTGCTAGTGTAAAATTCCTTTTGAGATTTACCCCCAGGAGATAATTCAGTATTAAAGAAGAACTAAACTTAACTGTTCTCTTGTAAATTGCATTTAGTACATGTAAGTAAGTTGGCTTCATAGAGCCATGCCCCCTAACCCCAGGATTCACTGTCTGTATGCGCAGAGTTTCTAGCTTTTGATTGCTGAGTTGGTGGGGGCGCACCATGTAAATGCTGTGTTTTTAGGAACATACAGCCCAAGAAGTCACAAGTTCAAATTCGCTGGTTTACTTATGAAACAATATAGAACATAGTCTACTGCCTGAGTTTATTGATTTTTTGGTTTGTTGGTTCCCATCTTGTTTCTAGAAAAATATAGTTTCAACATATGTACAAACTTTTTATATAGCAACTTTGTTTTTTATTTACCAACTAGTGAAAATTGCTGACAGCCTTATTGGAGCGATACGAAATATTTACTGAAATGTTCTTGTATGTATAGCATCTACAGTGGTGACGCACAACAAAAGTACTGGGCTCGGACTCAAACAGACCATTGGGACCCAGGTTCAATTTCCAAAGCTTTCTTTTTTCTTTTTTTTCCCTTTAATGTTTCTAGCAAAAGATAGAGATTCTACATGTTCTGATACCCTACTTAGTAGCCCTCGTGGCATAGAGGTAGAAAGCTTTCTTTTTAGCAAGACACAGCATAGAATGTTTCAGGTTCGATTCCCCAGACTAACTTTTATTTTTTACTGAAATGTTAATATTCTGTTCCTTACATCCATGGTAGCAAAGAATCATTGTTACGGACAGGAGAATTTGTAATGTGTTTATACAGAAACTGCACTGGAATCTGTGTGTCAGATTGAGGGATAATCTCTGAGCCATAACATGATTAGCTGTCAGCTTCCAGGAAGCAAGGCTGCCACTTCCTGTGAAAAGTGTACTGTGTGAATTATGGAAGCTAACCCCTTTAACCCACGGGTTATTTTCATGAATCACCCAGTATCCACAGCAAAGGGAGAGGTGAGACACAGCTTTTTGTATCTTTGAGAATGTGCTCTTTCAAGTGGGGCAATTTTGTCTGGAGACTTCAGTTCCCCTTTAAATACTAAAAGCCACATTTACCAGGAGCAATTTGCAAATCTGGGTAAATGGGGCCCTGGATCTGCATTTTATACTTGCCTATTCTAATTAATTCATAAAGGACTTTAGGAATTGGAATGGAATCCTCTTGTTTAGCATTGTAAATAGACTTTTCTTTCCCTTCACCCATAAATATGTATGACCTCATGATAGAAAAAAAATGCTGAAGCTTTGGTAAAAGGAGTGATATGAAGCTTTGGTAAAAGGAGTGATATGATCTGTATGCATTGGTATTATATTATACATGCGACATGAGATTGGAAGTACAGTAAGATACATTTTCTACTAAAATTACCCATAGGCTCATCTTTGATAAACTGTTAGTGAAAGTCTTTTCATTTAAACTTCTTTTATTTCTCCCTACATAATCCGATTAAATAGTATGCCAAATTGTTCAGTAGTATTAACATTTGTGACTAATTCTGACCATACAAATTGGAAGTACAGTAAGATACATTTTTTACTAAAATTACCTATAGGCTGATCCTTGATAAACTGTTAAGATAACTGCCAAGGTCTATGGAGCTAAAATGATCCTATATGATGCTAACTACCACCTATCGAAATTGTGGAATACCATTCCATCCAGAAAAATATTGTCAAACTGCATGCGCACCTGGCCCAACCTTTCCATGAAAAACATGGGGGGTCATTCAGGTGCAACTGAAATTTTAATATGGATTTAGTGGTTACATATCACTTCCCAGTTCTATATTTGTGTTTATTTAACGTATTTTGTAGCAGAAGATTCATCAGTTGTTGTGTTTATATTTTACTTTGAATATAGAGTTAAAGTCACAGGGTAAAGTCACAGCTAATGATACCTTTTATTTATTTTTATCAGCTTATTGACTTCTTGTGGACATTTTGGAAAATACCTATCACTACATTACAGACAGTTTATTTGGCTGTCTTATGCTGTTGCTCCGTGCCATCTCAGCTAATCACTGAAGCTGCTGATGGTCTGGCAGGGGAAAGCAGCAGGGTTTTAAAAAAAATAAATAAATAAAAGCTTTTGAAATGGTGAAAGAGCAAAAAAAAACTAATAGAGGTTTTTCTAAGCCTTTGCTAGTAAAGGCACAGATTAATATAAGGTGATCAGTAGGGGCGGACTTAGCCCAGCCCCTAAACACAAACCACGCACATTTTTCCTTTTTGGGGGGGAAGAATATAGACTACAAAGGGGGTGGATTTGTGGGGGGAGATTGAAAGGCGCCCTTAGGCGAGCACCTGCTGTGCCTAATGGTAAATCTGGGCCTGGTGATTAGTACTAATCACCTAACCACTGATCTGTGCCAATATAGAAAAAAAATCACTTTACAAAAAATGCTTTCCAGGAAGTGACTTTTGCAATCATATTTGAACCTGGAAAACAGGCACGTCGCCCCCATTCGAAGTTCGATATTTCCAAATATGATTTGATGATCATTTTTGTGAATTATAAAACAATTAATGTGAAACACGCTTTAAAAATCTTATGGGGGGGTGTAAAATCTTATGGGGGGGTACTGTCAATCTCACTGGGGTAGATAGCATAGTGGGTAAGCAGGGTATAGATGGGCAGTGGCAGAAGCGAAGGGGAGAGGAAATAGCATAGAGGATAGATCAATAACATTGATATTATGTAATACATGCAACATGAGATTGGAAGTACAGTAAGATACATTTTCTACTAAAATGACCTATAGGCTGAACATCAAAAAACACAATGTTTGCCCCTTTCCTCAGGTACCTAACCCCCCGAAACATTGTGTTTTTTGATGTTGGTCACTTAAATAAAGAAAACATTCATTTGGAGTGTGATCCTCAGCTTTTTGTTTATTTTCCTGCATAAATAAATTACAGGATCATAATCTAAAATGTATGTTTGCATATGCAAACGGCCTGGCTGGAAAATGGGAGAACTGGAGATAATGGATTTAAATGAATAGTTTGATGTAATAGGTAGCAGAAACATGGTTAAACAATTCTCACGACTGGGCTGTAAATATAGAAGAATACTCCTTGTTTAGGCATGATAAACTCTTAATGTTAAACAAGAGTGAACTGTTTTTAAACTGTTTCACATTAAAAATGGGAAATCAAATGGGATAAAATGGGAAATAAATGTAAAAAAAGACCAAACCCATGTGGCTAAATACTAATTTAAAGAGGGAAATAGAAAGGAGGAGAATGGCATTTAAAACCTTTAATTCAGTGGAAACCGAACCTTTAGGCTGTAGGGTAAATATGTTTCATTGATGGGCAAAGTCTGTAGAAGAGATGTTGAGGGCTCTTGAATGTTCTCAATTTACATACTTAAAGCGCTTGGCGATTGTTGATCATAGTTTTGAGGTAGGGGATCCCAGTTCCCAAAGTTTGGTAAGTAGTTTGCGTCTGAGTGTGTCTTTGCAGGGAGTATCAAGGTCCCAAACGTGGCTGGCTTTGTAGTAGTATGGTGTATTTGGATATAGGTGGAGTGGTGGTTGGAGTTCAACGGAGGTATATACTGTGGGGTAGGTAGTTCGGGTTTGGATATATATGCAGTGGTGGTTGGGGTTCAGCGGGGGTCCATATAGGGGGGATAGGTGGTTCGGAGTTAGGTGTAGGTGATATGATGATCCCCCCCTCTGTATACACTATAGAAGATCCAAATAAAGATCCATAGAGTATAGTAGCAATAATGGTATGGAAGATGCAATTGGTTATATATATAGAGTAGGAAAGTTCACAGCTTTAGAATGATCGTGGAACACTGTAATACAGTGGTGCTCAAAGGGGTAAAAGCAATAATAAAAACAAGGGAAGGAAAAAGGGATACCAGACCCCAAATACAGAAGACCCCTTAATAACGGCATTACCACTTGAACAAAATGAATATAAAATAGAATATATTGGTCGCACATGCAAAAAACGGTACCCCTACTTAAAAATCAATAACACATAATACCAAATAAAAATATAAATCCTAAAATAACGTAGTCACAAACCCCACTGGGCGCCAACTCTTTTTTCTTCAACTGTGAATGGTATTCTGCATGAAAGGCACCATTACGTATCTGAAGGTTTGTAGATTCCAAAAATATATAGTTTGAGTGGTATTTAGTTTGAAAATCTGGAAGCTGTTAAAAATTGACCACTGTTTATTTTTTTCTCTGTATTTGCACCTATGCATTGGCCCCCTATTGGGTTATTTGGTGACCATGTCTGTGTATATACCCAAACATATGTCATACCATATTTCTTAATTCTACTTTTATGTAGATGAAGATGTCTAGGGAGGAGATTACTGATATTACTGAATTAACATTTTTGGAGAAAAAGGAATATATTAGAAAAAACGTCCAATTTGATGAACATCTCATCTGCATTTTCACCAAAGCTTATAGCACCCTGAGGTTATGTAATATCTAAAAATCTTTCTGTTTTTGTAGTTATTCAAAATAACCTAGAAAGAGAAGTGATAACTTATTCTACAATTAAATGATGTATCACTTTTCTTTCTGGGTAATTCCTCCCATTTTTCACTTCAGATCCCCCCTCTTACACTTTAGCACAGGGAGATCCAAATTAGCTGATTGGACAATTCCTCTGTCTTCCTTTGTAAGTCACACTTTCTGTATAATTAGATATTAATGTGTATCTGATTGTGGATTGCATAGAAAGATACGTGATATATTGTTGTAAAATGTGTTGAAGTGTGAGCTTCTCCATAAAGGCTGGGTAATATTGTTTGTTCGTGTGGTTGTACTACTCAATTTTTTTTCTTTGCCTTGTAAGTTAGCAGAAAACCTGTTCAGACTTCGCAAATCCCTTTTAATATTCAACATGCAGAAGTGAACAGCAGAGGCAAAGATTAAATGTTCAGAATAGTCATCTATCGTACATGATGTAAACTGACAAAATGACATTGTGACTACACATGATGCTGTATAGCATGTCTTCAATAAAGCTAGAAAGCATATATAAAATTGAGCAAAACAGTGACAATGGCTTCTCTTCTAAATGGTGCCTTGGTATAAAGTGATACACCACTTGACAAGTTAACTAGTGTCTGCTACAATGTTGATTGTTGCCTTCGCTTGATGCTTGTATTCCAGAAGAAGGAATCTAGAGATGTAGACATATAAAATAGTTATAGAATTAAAGATCACAAATCCCTTCCCCCTACTTCATCTAAAGCAGTTGCCTTAGGGGACTGTAACTGTAGGAGGTAAAGTAAGAAGTTGAGCCCTCCCAGCTGTTCCCCTTGCAGTTACTTCTCTAATATATATAACACATATATATGTTTTCGGTTTGGCTCAGGAGTTGCTGTCCAGATATTAAAAGAAGAAAAAAAAAAACAGGAGACCATAGTTACCAGTACCCTAATCAGTCAATGCCAGGTATTTCTTAAACAAAAAATATAGTTGACCATATAAAGCCTATTTTATATGATGCGTTTTTCACATGGTATAAGGGCAGAATATACTGGAGGAAATTATATTCATGAGAGCCATCATACATACAGTAGTTCCTATGGCTGTGCACTGCAATATTAAAGTACATGTCAATAAAGTTTTGCCTACAGTCCATTCTTACTGTATCTACCTAATCCTAATCTGTTGGTTTGATCATACATACTGAAATAGTGGGAAATAAATGACTTACATTGCATTTTAGCTTTCTGTGCTGTTTCTAAAATTTAATGTGTGTTTAGTACATTTTTTTTAAGAATAGGAGAGTAGCATTAAGCATTCTTGCCACTAATCCCTGTGCCTTTCCCTTGTTCTCCATTCCCCCTTTTTTATAACTCCATCTGGGTGCCTTTCTGTCTTTGCCTCATAGATTCTTTTTATATTTTGGTCTTTTTCAGCTGATCAAAAGATGTTTTTTTTTTTTCAACAGTACATCTGTGATACAAAGATAGAAGACAATGTTCACCTTTAAGCATTGTATTCATTGGTGCAACACTTCCTATGGTGCGTCTAACTTGATTCCTTTGTGTGCTTTACTGGAACATATGATTATAATATGAACTGGTTCATGGGTAAAACTGCATTTGTTGTCTGCTTGTTTCCTTTCATGCTATTCCTTACTGATCCCTGAATTATTTTTGGAAAGTAATCTCCGCATTGTAAAGTAGGTGTATAGAAAAACAACTTTTTTTTTGCCTTGAGTTTTCTTCTTTCTTTTTTTTTTACTATAGAGACACTAAAATATGGGCCTTATATGTAAATGCGCAATGTCGCAATTTAGTGATACCGTGCTTTATCGTTAATGTACGACTGCGGTCCTACATTTACCACAATGGAATTCTATGGGGATCGTACATGTACACTGAACGTTCGGTAATTAACAAACGTTCGGTCATAGAATACCATGTGGTAGTAACTACCACAATGGTATACTATGGGGATGGTAAATCTACGATCACGTTATCATAGATTTACTATCGTTATTGTTAATTAATGATAATGATCATAAAATAAATGATCAATAGACCGATCATAAATTTTTGTGATAGTTGAAGGCTCGATCTTGCTAAAAAGCGATCCCGCACCATTACAGATAGGGCCCTATGGGAGCTTACAACTCTTTAAACCCATGATATTCCCCATGGCCGGAGAGTAGTACTGAAGGTACTAAAAATTTGATTCTAATAAAATGTGGTTCGGATGCCTTAGCCCTGAACCTTTCATATATATAGTATATGCTGTTGCATGTGGAAGGCAACTCACTGTCTCTCTTTAAATATCCAGCTGCAAACTTCCCCAGCCCCGTCGCTAGACCCATAGTACGAACATTTCAAAATAAAACATTGGGTGGATCCACTGAAACCCGGAAAGCATCACTTGGAGCTCACTCTTTTCAAAAGGTATGTGTTTATAAAATTAAACCACTTAACACGTTTAGGACTGCTGAAGGTCCTTAGTCATAAGCAAAGAAAAAAAATTGCTAATGACTAAGGACCTTCAACAGTCTGAAATGCATTATGCTGCTTTATTTAAGAATCACATTTTAGCAGGTATCTATAGTATAGTATAGTATTTGAGATTGAATAAAGACATACGTCCATCCAGTCCAACCCATCTAGCAATATCCTCATTTCCTGCCTAACTGTTGATCCAGAGGAAGGCAAAAAAAGCCCACCAAATTTATGAAGGGGAAAAAAATTCCTTGTGGCAATCGAAAATTTCCCTGGATCAACTCTACTTTATGTATCAATAACAGTAACTTGCAACATTCCTTGTTTGCAGAAACTCATCCAGCTTCTTTTTTAAACTGAACAATTAACCTGCCATCACAACATCCACTGGAAGACAGTTCCATAGCTTTACCGTTCTCACAGTGAAAAACCCTTTCCGAACTTGAAGCCTAAACATTTTTTCTTCAAGTCTTAAGGGATGTCTATGTGTCCTCTGACATGCTCGATTGGTGAACAATGCCCCAGATGGTTTATTGTATGGCCCGCTAATGTATTTACACACAGTAATCATATCCCCACGCAAGCGCATTTTCTCCAGCGTACATTATTGTAACTTTTCCAGTCTCTCTTCATATTCAAGCTCCCCCAATACCCTTATTAATTTAGTTGCCCTTCTCTGAACACTTTCCATTTCAAAGATCCTTTTTGCACACAGGATTCCAAATGAGGCCTTACCAATGCTTTGTAAAGAGGGAGAATAACATTTTCCTCCCTTGAATCAATACCTCTCTTTATACAAGACAGTACCATGCTGGCTCTGGCTGTTGCTGCCTGGCACTGCTTGCTTTCTTTAAGTTTGTTATCCACCAAAATTTAAAGATCCTTTTCCAACTGGGATTCACTTAACACAGAGCAATTTATAGTATAAGCATCACAAGGATTTTTAAGTCCAAAATGCATCACCTTACATTTCTCAACATTGAATCTCATCTGCCACTTAGCAGCCCAATGTAACAATCTATCTAGATCCCCCTGCAATGATTGCACATCCTCTGAAGTTTTTAATAGTGGACAACGTTTTGTGTAGTCATTTTCAAATTTGAAAAAACTCTTTTCATCATGTTTGTGAATGACCAAAAAAAAATTTAAATTGAAAGCACTCAAAAGGAAGGCTTTGGCATTTCAATACCAGATTTTACTCTTGCAGTATGGAATATACCACCAGTTATTTCCTAATACAAATATTTTTAACTAAGGATTGGGTTTTTTAAAGAATGTACCCCATTTTTCTTTAGAATATTTGCCCGATATTACATTACTGCTTTGGTAAGCAATAATTCTGACACTGTATTTTGGCAAATGTGAAATTTCTTAAGCCTTTAATGAGAGTTATTGCAATCATTAATTTACGAACGCTCTCGTAATTCTACAATAGCGATCATAGATCTACGACCATGATCGTAAATTAACGATCGCCCATAGATTACCATTGCAGTAGTTTACTACTGTTGGTATTCTACGAACAAACGCTTATAGATTTAAGAATGTTCTCCGTAAATGTACAATCATGGCCGTACATTTTTGTCCATGGTCATATATTATCTATAACCTGCAGTATCGCAAACTTGTGATACCGCAGGTTATCAAATGTTATCCCTTTAAGTATGTGTGTTTCTGTCTTGTGAGTTCCTGATTGATTTCTAGCCCTGAATTTAAAAAAAAAATCTTTAAAAAAAAAGCTAAAAAAAATCTTTGAATTCTGCACACATGTATAAAGAATTGTTACATAGCTGATGTGTAGTTTTGTAAAGTTTTGAAAAATGTTTAGTTTCTGAATTTGTTGTCAAGATTAAGCATTGTTTATACAAACAAAGAAAAGATACCGTATATACTCGAGTATAAGCCGAGGTTTTTAGGTTTAAAAATCAACCTAAAAACCTTGCCTCGGCTTATATTCGAGTCAAGAGAAAACTTACCTCAAATCCAGATGCAGCCGCGAGTCAGGAAGGAAAGCCGGCAGTTCCCAGTAGTTCTTCGTGGGTGTGCGATGATGTCATCGCGCACGCTGGCGAGATGACGTCATCGCGCAGCCGCAAAGCAGTACTGGGAACTGCCGGCTCTGCACAGAGCGAGCGGCAGCTGGCGGAGAGATGAAGACTGAAGACTGGCCAGGTACGGTAAGTGAACTGGGGGGGCTCTAGGGTGGGGGACAGTATGCCATACAGTAACACCCAATACCTTTCTACTATAGGTGTTTGGAAACTACAACTCCCAGCAACGAAAGCATGCTGGGAGTTGTAGTTTCCAAACATCTACAGTGGAAAGGTATTAGGGTTACTGTATGGGATTACTGTACATTTAAAGGGCAACTATCTACCCTCGGCTTATACTCGAGTCAATCATGGTTTTCAGATTTTGAAAGGGAAAAATGGGTACCTCGGCTTATACTCGAGTCGGCTTATACTCGAGTATATATGGTAATAAATGCACATGCCTTTTCCCCATACAATATCACACTTTTCTTCGTTTGTATGACTTATTGACCAGATCAGTAGCACTTAATTGTAATTTAGCCTAAAGGTGGCCATACACATGCGATTTCCACAGCATGTGTGCCGACAGATCACATTGGTATCTGTCGGCACATATGCTGTGGGAAAAGCACACCCCGACCTGACCGATCCCCAAATGTGGTACGATCAGATTGGCTCCCTCTACTTAAAGTAAAGGGAGCCAATACCGGCCGACGGAAATATTTAATGATTCCCGACGGATCCGAGTGCCTTCGGCATTCCAGTTAGTCGGGAACAGTCCCTACACACTGATGATAATAGGTAAATCCCGTCATTCCCCAATGGGATTTACCCATTATCATTTGTGTATGGCCACCTTTAGGAGTGCTCCAACAGTCATCTATATTAAGCATTGCTTAGCCTGAACAGAGATGAAAAATTGGTCAAGATTCTCCTGCGAATGCTGTGTTTGCTATCAGCAAGCATTTTATATATAGTTGGATCACAGACAGTGTGAATATTCCAAGAGTATATCCTGACCAGACACAGGAATGGCAGTTAAACATCCATACATTTTCTGACTTTCACTTGCTCATGCTGATTCACAAAGTTGGGAATGCAGCCGGTACTGAAAGTTTTTTTTTTAAATAAATATTTTTATTTGAAGAAACATACAATAAAATAAACACAATCATTATTCAAAATATGGTTACATTTTGCAAGACCTGGTAAATTTTATTTGTTACACTTTCAATAAATGGGTTAAAGGGCATGTCCACCCCCAAAACTAAAATTTAACCCCTTACTGGCCACATCAATTAGTTTAAAACAATCCTTACCTTACATTCCTGCTCAAAATAGTTCCCCTGCTGTGCCCCTCCAAAGTCCAGGAAACTGCTGTGTAGGAGCAGTGTGTAACTCATGCTGTGCCTGAGACTTCCTCAACCTCGTCAAGGTTGAGGCATGCTCAGTGCAGCCCTCCCCCCTCCCTCTCCCTCCCGTTTTTCTCTCCCTCCCCCTAACATTAAACCCTTTGGGTATGCGGTAGGGCATGCTCCCCCAGCCCCAACCGCATTAATATAATTGTTAGAAAGTCCCCCAATCTTTACTTACCTTCCCTCTCTCCTCCGCTGTTTAGAACTCCTGGCAGCCGCGACCGTGATTGGCTGCCTCTCAATTCCATGCAAGCAGAGGGCCGGAACACTGCGGCCGAGGAGAGAGGGCAGGTAAGTAAGAATCGGGGGACTTTCTAACAATTATATTAATGCGGTTGGGGCTGGGGGAGCATGCCCTACCGCATATCAAAAGTTACATTTTGGGGTGGAAATGTCCTTTAAGGACCGTTTTCACTGATTGGCTGTGTGCAGTCACTATTCTTTTTACTTACTTCACTAAGGACATGGCATAACATTCAGGTGACCAGCACCACCAGGAAATCAACCAGTGGCACATGTTAGTGCTTAGGGTGTGCAGCTTCTTTTCAATATACTGGTAAACATGGACCAACTATGCCCAGATACAGATCTACCGATTTATATACCTATTGGCAGCCTGTTGGTCAGATTTATAGTAATAACCCTAATATTTCAGCCAAGTCAACCATTTGTTTTAAGTGAAATACATATGATTGTGTTTAATATTTCAATATGTCTTCATTCGGACCGTTTGCATTTGCTTATATAGATATGTGTTGTAATGACTGTCTGTCAGTTATGATATAGATATCTATAAACCTTTAGATAACTATTGGCAGAACATTCTCCAGGCAGATCCATTTAGACATGCTATTAAATCAATAGTGGGATCTGTGTTTGGGACCCTCTTCCTGTACATTTGTTCCACCTTATTAATAGAGTTGAGCAAAACTAGCGAGTTTCATTCCCTATAGCAGTTCCACACAACCTATTGAAGTTCCGAAATTCCAAATGAATCAGAATTTTTCTAATTTTCGATAGGAATTTTGATTTTTTTGATAGACATTTTGAATTCTTCGATTTTTGGTTTTTCAGTGAAAAGTTCAGAGTTTCGAAAATTTTAAAAGATTTGTTGGATCCACAGATTTTCAAAACCACTAGTTCAATGCAATGTCAGAATCATTTTCAAATTTGAATTTACTGCCAGTGTTCCCTTTAATGGCAGGTGTGCTTCATTTACAACGATGATCACATTTTGGATCAATCATTTTCTCCATCATACACTGATAGATAAAAATAATAAAAGTTTTTTTTTTAACCAAAATATCACAGTTCTACATTTACTTAATTTATTCAAGGAAGTGATAATCCTGGCAAAATCCACATCTCAAAAAATAAAATCACGAAAGTGAAATATTTAAAAACATACAGGGAGATTCAATAAAAGTTCTTATTGTTAAAAATGGTGCTATGTTTGCCCCAACCAATCAGATCCTACCTTTCAAATATTAAATAAAATCTGATTGGTTGGGGCAAAATTAGCACCATTTTTAACAATAAGAACTTTTATTGAATCTCCCTGTTATTTTGCTAAAAGTCTAAAAAATAAGTTTTTTGGCTGGGCTTTGATATATCAGGACCAATAGCTCAGCCCAGAGCTTTTAGTGAAAGGATCTGTAGCACAGTCTTTTTCATAAGGAATTGTGTTAGCCAAGCGATATAAAATGTCTATTGATTATAGTTTGTGATTGAACTTAAATATATTTGAAAATTTCTTTTGTGTTCACAGGCTATTTCACCCTGTTTCTCTCTTTTCTTAAAATATTTTAGATTGAACAAAAGTTTTCCCAACCTGTATTTTCTTCTTAGTAGTTTGGAAAATGATTTCCAGCATCATTTTTCAAACATCTTCCTTTTAAGGCTCTGTAATATGTTTCAGAATAGAAAATGTAAGCAATGAATTGTTCTCTAAATGAAGTCATCCACTTTGCCAACGGACGGCAAAGGAAAGCAAATGAAATCAGAAGTTCATAAACTTGACACGTGTCAAAGGTGGAATTCATTCTAGTAATGGAGGATATGAATATTAATAAGTCTAAAGTTAAAATTAGAGACAGAATATTAAACAAGTATTAGTTGTAAGAAAATCGTCAAATACATAATGAAGAGGAAATTGATATAGCAAATAGAGTTAAACTAACTACCCAAGGAATTAATATTCTCAAACAGATTGGAGCAGCGGCTTCAGAAATTCATTCATCATCCGTCATTTAAATCCTTAACAAGACATTTCCAATTGAAATATGGAAACAATGAAAAAAAATTAGCCAAAGCCTTTTCTGTCAAATAGGGCTCTTATGCAATTAAATTCTATTTTCTATAATTGCATATTTTACAATGCAGAATGAATTAATTACTGTTTAATCAAAATAGCTTTAATTTCCTACCTCAGAAATGAAATACTATGTATATATTATATTGCTTGAAAAGCAACATGTATTCTATCATGTAAACCTTATTTTCATTGGTGAGGCCTATGTTTAAATTCTAAACTTGGCGTGTGTGGGTTCTTTCTTGTTATTAAAGAGGTAATGTATACAGTGTACATAAGGTAGTAATTTCCCCTTTTTTCATTGGTAAATGTACTGAAGATTTTCTTGACATCTTGGTTGGTCAGTCCAGCCCTTTCTGCAAGGAGAAATTGAGGGTGTATTGAAAATGTTCACTGAAAACCTTGTTTTGTAACATGAGGTGTTGTCTTTAACAAACACTTTACCGTAGGCCTCAGAAAATATCATAAAATTATTTGCCATTAGCCATGCATGAACTGCTCCAGATCTGTTAATGATCCAGTTTATTGTAGTCCTTGGATTGTAGTCACTCGTTAGCCTGTATGCCAGAAAGAACATTGGACCATATTGTACATTTCCACCATTTGGTACAATACCATGCAATAGTAAACTACCACAATGGTATTTTACAGGGGATTGTAAAATTACAGTCACAATTATAAACCATTATTCATGATCGTAATTGTATGACAGCAATATGATAGCAGTGATCGTTAAAGGCACAGTATCGGAAAAAAGCGATACCGCGCCTTTATAAATACAACCCATAAAATTTTAATTATGACAATTTGCTCTAGGAAAAGCATTTTCTGCACATTCATTTTTATTGCTTTTCAGTCTTCAGTTGTGATTTAACTGCATTATATTGCAATGTTAACACACAGTGAAGGTTACAAAATAACTGAGTTAACTGTGATACATATTTGAAACTCCTGCTTATACCTTTCATCTGCCAGGGTGCTGATCAACCATCAAATATATCAGTGCACAGTCCCAACAAACAGGTTCACAGGACTAAATTTGAAAACAATTTATTCACAAAATGCTTGGCGCGTTTCTGCTCTCACAGGAGCAGTCAATGAGGATGAGGAAGTAGAAATGTATCAAGCATTTTGTTTGTTTATAAATTGTTTTTCAAATTGTCATGTGACTGTGTTTGGCTGTGCATTAATATATGCTAGAAATAAGCTATGTAAGCTCACATGGTTATAATATATATATATATATATAATTATATATATATATATAATATATATATATAAACAATATATAATATTATTATATATATATAATATATATTATATATATATATATATAATAATATTATTTATATATTTATTTTAACCTTTGGTTGTAGGCAGAATGTGGGGATGTTCCCTTGTTTAAACTGCATTTTCTGCCCCAAGGTTATAAAAGGGAAAAAGATGATTAATGCCACTACAGGACAGGAGTTTTTCTTTAAAGGTTGTTACCTGTGAATCTAATTTTGTGGTTTATGTGCTGGTTTGCCCTTGTGGTTTGATCTATGTGGGAGAAACCACCCAAAAGGTCAAACAGCGCATAACTCAACATAAATCGTCCATACATCTCAGACACGCCTCTCTTCCAGTACCCAAACATTTTGTAGAAATGGGTCACAGAGCCGATGACTTTAAATTTATTGTCTTGGAGCAAGTCAAACTGGATCAGAAAAAAGACCCCCTTTTTTCTGTTGTTGTCAGGCAGAGGATCCTGAGACAACGGGAAGTCTGGTGGATTAACCACTTAGACTCACTATCCCCCAAGGGTTTTAACTGTGATTATGACTTGTATGTCTTTTTATAATCGCTGGTGCTGTTGAATGTACTTACCTAGTCAGCCACAGGATGTCACTGTGCATTTTACTTTGTACCCGATTCTTTGTTACCATTTGTGAGTTGTCTATATCAATTTCCTGTGCTATTAGCTTGTATTGAAACATATGTGATTAAGCTTGTGATGCCATTGTTCTCAAGAGCTTGAGAAAGGGGCTTCCCCCCGAAACGTCGCTGTATTGGGAACATATGATTCTTCTATACTTATATGAAATAAGATAAAATGGTTGTAGCCATATTAGTCCAGTAGCATATACTAAGAGGTGAGTACTGTAGGATAAGGTGATACCTTTTTATTATGGACTAACAGTTCATTTTTACAGACAAGATTTCAAGAGATAAACTTCTCTCTTCCTCAGGTCAAGCAGTACTAAAAAACACAGGGTATATCACATCTTTAAAGTTGATAGTTACAAACTTTTTTGGAAATCCTATCCTATTATTGCTTTACTGCTTATAGTTCACCCTTATGCTTATCCTTGTTTTTCATTTCTAACATAATAGGATTTACAAAAAAAAGTTTGTAACTCTATCAACTTTAAAGATGTGATGTACCCTGTGTTTCTTAGTACTGCTTGACCTGAGGAAGAGAGAAGTGTATCTCTCGAAAGCTTGTCTGTAAAAATGAACTGTTAGTCCATAATAAAAAGGTATCACCTTATCCTACAGTACTCATCTCTTAGTAAATGAAATAAAAGACATTTCTTTTAGTTTGTGCTGCTGCTTTTGGGTATATAGATATTCAATGTACTGTACTGTACTGATTGAAGTCAGCAGCCTAATAAAGGGGCAGATACCCAAAACATTGCTGCGGAAGTTTTCTATGTGAGGCAATGATGTTTTTTCTACTTGGAATCTGGCATGCTTTACCTTCAAGAAAGGCTGCAGGCAGTGTCACCTTTTAAGTTATATATGAACACTCATGTTGAGAAAAGAGCAATTAGAAAATCTACTTTACTGACTGGTAACTACTAAACTCAGTTACTGTACATTAAAAAGCTCAGATCTTTTTCCAGGACTTCAATAATTCATTTTTCGACGTATTTATTTGGGAGAAATTATGCTTTCCATTAAACTATTATTTCCCCTCTGGGAGCACAGTTGGAAAGATCTAAACATGGTTAAAGTTAAAATGCTTCTCGCAACGCTTATAGCTTTAACTTAAAAATGTGAGAGCAAGAGTGTTATTTGTTCATTCCCACCCCACAGCTTAACTTTTTTGTTTAAGGTCTCTGACACAGTGTGTTTCTCAACTTTGACACATTACAGTGGGAGCTGTGACAATAAGGAGTAGTGAATAGAGAGTTTACCCGCTCTTCACCTGAATGAAAAATGATGACGACCTGTCCAACAGCGGCAAAACCTACAAGCTGTGCATCTTTCTCTGTGCTGCCAGTGGTAATATTTATAAACATTTGTTTACTTTTTGCTGCCAATCACCACATATTGCGATACATCGCCGCAGTAACAGCTTAACCCTATTTATTAAACAGCAATAAGTGTTTTCTAACATTAAGTTCAGCCGTTCAAAATCGACAAGTCCGAGGTGGCAAAAAGTTGCCATATATTTAGCCTCCAAGTGGGTTCTTGGAAGGTGTCAGTATATTGTGTAGTGTTTCTCAATACTAGGTGCATACAAAGGTGAATGAAACCTTAAAAAGATCGACCCAGGTCCACATTTTTGTTAATTACCCAATTTAGCATTGTCCTAGAATGAGAGCTACCATGAGATCTCACTGAAATCCAGTGTGTGAGACTCTTATTATATGATGAAGACTGGAAAAGTGATAAAATCTACTATTTGACTGTTGAGCTGGCTTGCGTGATGACGTCACCGATGCACACGTGCCAATGTCACCAGACGCGTGTGCACAGCACGATACTGAAGGAACAATATTGTGAGGCTGAGTGCAGGAATTTGCTTAGTGAATCATGTGGGGGAGGTCCTGCTACAGGAAGTTCACCACAGTGCCAAGAAAAGAAACTAGGGGAGGGGATAGCCAAAAATAAACACCACCACTAACAACAAGTTACAAATATGAAGTACTTATCCTTTAATGTTCTGACAGAAGGAAAGAGAGAAGTCAAAAATTACTCCAAGACAGCAAGCAGTTTCAACAGGGTTAACAGAAGTAGGGAAGGGTGGGCTAGGTTCAGGTTTAGAGGGGGAAATAGTAATGTTCAGTTTTGATTAGATTAAGTTTAAGGCTGTATACTGCATACACTGTAGTAATGGCCCCAAAACAGAGCCCTGGGATACTAATCTAATGTAAAGAAAAATTGATATGATCATATAAACACATTACTATTGTGACTGAAAGAATTGCCCTAAATGTTCTCTTTTCAATTAAGATGTATCTATATTCTATTTGAATAAAACTTAATAAGGCCAAGAAAAAAAAATCTCACTGCAAATCTCAGTTTTTAAGGTTATCCAATTAAAGGATTTGTAGTAATCACTTATGGGATTGGTAATAATGGCATTATTATGGAACTCAGATGGGAGGAAATTCCACTTAAGAGCTTAAATTGAATTTAAATTGATATGAGAACTCTGGGGATTCTTTTTCTAACCAAAATGAAGTTTTCCTGGACTGAACTATCCTACAAAATAGAAATAGAGCTTAACAATAATTGTCCCTGTATGACATTACACTCTGTTTCCGGCAAGCATGAGAAAAGATGTTTAAAAGGCTTTTTAGCCATTATCTTGTATTTCATTGTGTGCAAGTTGAACTTCTTTCACTTTATCTAGCAATTATTTTGAGTAACAGAGTTATAATAGCCACTGTCTTTTGTTTTCATTTGCATTGCTAAACAAATTGATTTTGTTTGTTGAGAACAACTTTATTTTTTGAAGAAAAAAAAAAGAGGTGATTTGTTTCTCAGTGAGGTTGCACACCTCTTTTAAAGTTAATTATCTGCCTTCCTGTTGTAGATATGCACTCGCCACCACTCAGTGTGCAAGAAAATGTTCTCTTCAACAAAAACAGGGACCTTGACACTCATGCCTGGATAGCTTAGATAAAAAGGAAAAACATGGTTACTTTGTGGAATATTAAAGGTTTGGTACCATTTACAAACCCTTCGAATTATATGATTCAGTCATATGATATCGCACCTTTAAAATAGTCCTCTAAGTCAAGGGTGAGAGTTTAATGCAGTATTTTTCCGGTTTTATTCTTATCACATTCACATAGGCATATATTTGGTTGGGAATAATTTTAATAAGCTTTTTCTGAGGTATAAATTGGGGAAACATGTTTTAGACTTCTTTTAGTTCAGTGTATCAGTTGATTGGGCTAAAATAATTGTATGGTTTTACAGACATGACCGAGTTTTAGGTCTACTCTGTAAGCTCATTTAGCTCTTTAAGAGCTCATGCATCCACAGAGGAGATGCACCAGTAAGCAGCTGTAAGTTATTGGCCATAATTAAGCATTACTGACAGCTACTATCAGGAAGATGGACACCAGCACATGATGAAGACAAATAGAAACTGTAAAGTATAACTTGGTCTTTGTGTTGGGGGTGGTGGTATCAACTATCTGCAACCTGTATAATTGCTATATTTTAAGTCTCTTTTTTACAACATTTCATAAACAGACATTTCATAAACATTTCATAGATTTACTGGTTTGAGAAAAGTAATATGTATGAGGGGAAAAATGGAGTATGGAAATACAAATACATTTATAGGCCTACATCCTAAAAAGTGCTCAGAGCAGCATAAGAATAATCTGAAATCGTTTTGCTGCTGTCCGTACTGCTTTAACCACCTCTCTTTCACACTCTCATCTTAACTTCCATTTTTATTTTTAAGGACAAACCATAAATCTTAGTTAAATTGTCTAATCCTTTACTTGGTGCCTGAACAATTGCAAGCAATTCTGCCATTTTCAAACTCTTACAACATTCTTTACATGAAATTCATTACAAATGTGAATTGCAAATAACTTATAGCACAAATATATTCTAGGTACAGATTATACATTTAAGATATTTCAAACAAAAATAAACATCTAGCGCAATATTTTTATAGGATTGGTTACAGTATTTTATATATGGTTCCCTGGAAGAGACCATACTAAATAAAGAGATAAGCAGGTATGGTCTGTCGCCTCTCAGGCAGAGTACCTTTTTGTATTAGGTTAGGACTGACGCTACGATACTGCCGTGAAGTGGGGCTTTAAGCATGTTTGTACAAACAATGTAACCAAAGGTATCCATTTTTAACCTGAATGTAAGTGACCTGTGACCTGTATATGTTTAATTCCTATATGCATATACTGTTGAGTTCTGGGGATTCTTATATTGTATTTATATTGCCTAGCCCTTTTTGCACCAATCAATTTAGAATAAAGGTGAGCAGCATGTTATATTTGTATAATATATAAGTGGCCTGGATTATAATGGGAGCAACAGTGGATTATATCCTTATAAAAATCACTCAACTACGTAGTTGAGTGATTTTTATAAGAATATTCACCACTGCTGCTCCCCATACATGTGCCATCCTCCTTCTGCTTTATTCAGCCCGTTCCCAGTCAAAACCTGCAATTAAAAAACATCACTGTATATACATAGACATTTACTGGTCATAGACATTTACTGGTCATAAATTCCTTATCTGAATCCTTCATTTAAAATCCATTTCACCCGGTAACTTGTTAAAACCTTTCAGCCGTGACACAAACTCCTGCAGCCCTGTGGATGACGTTAAGCAGAGCATGCATGTCAGCGTACTGACAACTTCCCCTGCACGCTCTGCTTTACATCATCCGGAGGGCTGTAGGAGTTTGTGTCACGGCTGAAAGGTTTTAACAAGTTACCGGGTGAGAGGCATTTTAAACAAGGATTCAGATAAGGAATTTATGACCAGCAAATGTCTGTGTGTTACAGTGATGTTATTTATTGCAGGGTTTGACAGGGAAACTGATTTTTTAAAGGGGAAGGAGGACAGAATGAAAATGGAGCCAGGAATTCCTGAGAAAAGGCTGAAGAGGATTTCTAATAACAAGTCAAAATCTGGTATGTAATAATTAATCTATTTTATTTCAGGGGGTTACTGTGTATTTAGTTTAATTATTTACTTAAGTGATATCGTCTGGTTTGGGATTTAATAAAGACACTAGCCATCAAATTAAATTTTTTTAAACTTATATATTATAAGAAATAATACATCCCATTACTGTGTAATATAAGGTTTATAAAGTCACCTCGGAGTTCCCTGTCCTGTATAAAAGCACTCGACCTTCGGTCTTGTGCTTTTATATGGCCAGGGAACTCCTCGGTGACTTTATATCCTTATATCACACTGTAAGGGGCGCATTATCCCTTATATAATAAAGGGCTATCTGCTAGGCCCACAGGATGCTGGTTCCCTATTGATTTTCTCCACCCCTTTAAGGCAGTCCAGCTGAAAGAAGATCCGTAACCTGTTTTAGACCATATGGTTCCCTGGAAGAGACCATACTAAATAAAGAGACAAGCAGGTGTGGTCTGTCGCCTCCTAGGGAGAGTACCCTTTTGTATTAGGTTAGGACTGACAATAGGATACTGCCGTGAAGTAGCATGTTGGCTTTAATCATGTTTGTACAAACAATGTAACCAAAGATACCCATTTTTAACCTGAATGTAAGTGACTTTTTTGTGACCTGTATATGTTTAATTCCTATATACATATGCTATTGAGTGCTGGGGATATAGCCTAGCCCATTTGCACCAATCAATTTAGAATAAAGGTTAGCAGCATGTTATATTTGTATATAGATAGATAGATAGATAGATAGATAGATAGATAGATTAGCCACTTTTACCATAAAGCCTAGCCTACCTCATTATGATGGTTTATTACGAATAGAGGCTCCTTTACAAAGTTTGCCTCAGAGGCACAAACAAACAAAAAAGTCTGCCTAAGTATGGAAGAACACAACTGCTTCAGTATCTCCCTAGTATGCTCTTATTATTAATGATCTATTTTTTGAGAATGAGAGTGACAGATTAACATAACCTGAGTTCCGTAACCATTACATGAGTGTTTCTGATTCTCTCTCTCCTCCAGTAATGGAGCTGCTGTTAATATCAGGGAGACTCCCTGAACTTCAGGGAGAGGATGGATGTGTGGATCATCATAAATAATGACTTCACTACCTCATTAGCATTGGGAACTTGCGCTGCATTCTATAGGCTCTTGTGGGGCCCTGGCCTTGTAAGGCTCATTCAAAATTTTGATTTACAAGCTTTGCCTTTATTTCCTTTGCCAATTATCTTGTTTTCTCATCATCATTATGTTTTTTGTCACCAGACATTTTCTAGCAGCCGAGCTTGAGATTTTTTCACTGTGGATTAGGTCACACCACAAACAAATTTTTTTAACAGCAGACACATGTCACTATGATGTTCTTTTAAACCCTTTGAAAAACAATGGCTTTTATTATTACTGATACAGTTGTTCATCTAGAATTAATTAATAGTTGATAGTAAAATATTCATAGGGGAATTTTATCTTTCACACAACCACACTCACCTATGCAGCACAGTTTATCACACAGAAGTACATGTACATGTGAAAAAATTTACTAAATGTAAATGTGTGGTGTTAAAAAGGTTTGCGTTACATTTTTATCACATGGAAGAGGTACCATAAACCCCCTATATTTCTTCCATTTAATATTGATCTGTGATATACAAAAATATATCACGTAAAGTCGTTTTTTTTAATCTGCAGCAACCAATCAGATGTTAATAGCAGTAGCCCAGTAAAAAGCTAACATCTGATAGGTTCTTGCAAATTAATAGCACTGACACGTCTTATTGCATCAGCCCTTCTGAGTCCTAATAAAACTAGTTCACATTTCTCTACTCAGTACTCTTCTTTTTACAACATCTAGAGCATAACACACTGGTCCGATCCTCTGTATTTGTATTGAATATCAGTAATTAACTTTGAAGTTAAAAGTCATACAATGACCAGATGTGCGGCAAAAAAAAGTGAAAATGCAAATGTAATCATTACTGTTTAATATTTTGAACATTATACTTAAAAATGTCTTAGTCTGTGGCTACCTTTGGCACATATATGAGTTCCTCTGGGCAAAGCTTTCCCCTTTTATAGATGCAATAAATTCCTTAGATAACTCTTTGTTGTACTCTAATCCACCAGTGACAAAACTATGAATATAAGCAATAAATAAAAAATGTTAGTATATAGAAATATTTTTAAACATGAAAAAAAAATATAAAAATAGAAACCAAATTTTTTAAAAGAGAAATATTAAATAGGACAGACTCTTTAAAAACCAATTTGCACTTGCTTCCTCTGCAAAGATTTATACTTGTGGAAAAAAATCCATTAGTATTAAATTGCTTAAAAACTTGGCAGAGTATCTCTGAAGGCATCAATTTCCAACACTAATTACAGCTAATTATTCACTCGGCAGTTGTACATTGTATTGAGTCCTTCGGGCTGAAGAGGTTTGCCTGTATACATAGTGTAGCAATCATAATATATATATATATATATATTTGCTTTCAATTTTTTATTTGTAAACAAGGAAGAATTGAACACATGGGGTTAAAAGAAGAAACATCTGGGTGAATAATCAAAGCTACTAAGAGCAGCTGGATTGGAAGAAATGAATATGTGTCAAATATAATTAAATTATTTTCTTATCACACCCATATCACCTTAAATTACCACCTGCACAAAAAAGTCTAAAAGAAATCCTAGAAATCCACAGTATTATTGAATTGGTATCCTCTTATAGTTGCACAACACCAAACATTATTGTACTTGGCACCCTCTGTAATATTTGGGATATTATATAATGCCATTACTAAATATATTTACATATGGGTAGAGATGTTTGGTGGGGGGGCTATGTATGTGGGTATGTGTACAGTCTTTATAAATATTATTAATGGAAATAATTATTTGGTGTTTTTATTACTGAATTAATATACTGTAGTTGCACAACACATACCATTTTATTGTACTTGTGCAGCCACTTGTGCTCTGCAATGTATGGGTCTTTTTTTACACCATTACCAAAGATATTAGCTGATGGACAGAGACATTTAGACTTGTGAGGGGGCATAAGACTATTTATGAGGGTATTTGTAGTCTTTATAAATATTATTACTGGAGATAATTATTTGACTTGTGTTTGTATTACTGAACTGGAATGAGCATTCTATTATAGTTGTACAACACCAAATGTTTATATTTCTATATGTGTATATTGGTACATGTAAATGTTTGTGGGGATATGTGAGTATGTAGACAGTGTTTCTTAATTTCATTGTGTGTGAGCCTTTGGGTATACTGTAGTTATTATCAAAGAACTTGCGGGGAGATTCAATATCGGGTCCCCCGTTACTTACCTTAGCCGGATCCCACTATACAATAACTGAGGTAAGCGAGATTACGTCAGTTATTGCATCGCGGGATCGGGCAAAGGTAAGGAGCGGGACTTTAACGCTCCACAACCTGAAGTAGCGCAAAACTTAACACTACGGGTTTTGGATCGTTAGCACAGCGCTATTTCCAAAAACATTCGGAAATGGCGCTGTGCTCAAAAATCCGTCCAAAACCCACGTTAACCCAAATTTTTTTAGGGTTAACGTGGGTTTTAGACAGAAAAGGGGCGTATTGAATCTCCCCCTTGGTTGCCTGTACTGATTGTTGGAACCCTTTTATATAAACTTGAGTTTTTATTATCAAACTGTTATAGTTCTACAACACCAAACATGTTTATTGTACTTGCACTTTGTGCTTCCTGGTCGCACCTCCAACACATCTGATTTCACAGGCGAGGGTGCGCATGATTGTCTAATGGAGGAGAGAAAACTGTGCAAAGTGTACCATAGGCATCACTAATTTATGTTAACGATCATAAATTAACAATTGTTAAACTAACAATCACTTTAACGACCATTAAAGGCGCGGTATCGCTAAAAAGTGGTGAAGGGGCAGATACCAGATTGTAAACAGGTCAGCCCCTACTCTTCACTTTTCTACTCTTCGCTGCAGGACATTAGGACCATAAGCAGCAGAAATGTAAGGTAAGGATTTTTTAACACTACACAGTGGGTCCAGCAGTGGGTCACATTTTAGTTTTGGGAGTGGACATACCCTTTTCAATATCACATTTTCTTTTCTGAATTGTGTTTGCCTTATAAAAGGTGCAAAAATATCGCCTGTATAATGCTTGAGACTGTTCTCATTCACCCAGGTCATGATGAATCTGTGGTATTTAGTTAGACCAAATGGACTTGAAGTTTAGTTCTTTTAGGAGGCATCTAGGCATCCGATTGGCTTTCTCATTTGAGAATGATTTGTACAAGAATATTTTATATTCTTTTTTATATTCCATTTAAATCATAGCAGTATTCCCTATATTTAGAGCAGTATTCCCTATAGTTAGAGCAGCATTTTGCATAATCAGAGAAGTATTCCCTACATTGAGACCACTCAGTGTGCATATTGGAATATCATGCCTAATAATGGATGATATTCAGTTCCACTAATTCCTTCATATTGCTTTATATACCATGTCAAAATACTGAATCGTATTTTTGTGTAATTCTGACAAAAGGTTGAAGATAACTGAATTCTGTAAATAGACAAGAGAGAAATGTAGACATTTTTATCCAATATACACTATACAATCTTTCACAGATTTTTACCAAGAATATTTTTTTAAATCATGCAATCAATCTAGTAGTGCCATTTAAAAAGGATAGTTTATTGTTTGGCCCTATTATTTGTGTAGTATAGATGTTGCAGAGAGTGGAAACAAACCTTAAACCCAGATGACAACTATTTTTAACAAAGTCACGGATGTCCAGTTCTTTAACACAAAATTAGTCAACTCTTAGAATTTCCAAATTGTATTTTCTATCAATGGAAAACAACAGCTGTTCAATATGAATTTCAACAGTAGAACATAGCAGATAGGGACTTAAAGCATCTTGTATTAGCAGCAAAAACAACAATGCAACAATTCTCAATATTCCCTCTAGAAACTTTCATTGTTTTTACAGGAAACCCCTTTTGCATTAAATCTTGTTTGCTTACTCTTCACATTCAAGTTAAATGTTCTGGATCCAGCCATATTGTTAAAAGGATCATTTACCAGTCTTTGTTGTAAAAATTAATTAATGTGCCATTTTTTAATTGCACTTGTGTTGAAAATATGTTGACAATAGAAAAACAAGGCCCTTAGCATGTGAAGTAAAATGTATAAAGTTTATTTGCCATTGTTGAAATTCTGAGAAGGCTTGAGGCTCCTCAATGCAGTAGCTGGGCATTTAGGTTAAAATATGTATCTTTATGGTAACAACATAGGTGGCAACAACATAAGTGTGGTTTGTGGGACCCTCTCAGATTCCCTTTAGCCCCCCCCCCCCCAATGACTCACTTTGGCAAACATTGAATTATCCAGCACTCCCCTCAATCACCCATGAACCCTCTCCTTGTGCTACCCTAATACTTCTTTACTGCGTAACATATATCAAGCACAGGTCAGAAATGGGTGAAGGACAAATACACTTAATTTAAGTAAATATGCAGGAAGTGCTATCCTTAAGATTTCTGCAGTTAACTTTTCCAGTAGTTTATGTGATCTACAGAAGATCGGCAGCACACGATTGGAAATTATGCTCTTCCAATCGGACTTGCGATTGTTTCTGCCAATAGTAAAACTATCAGCCTGTGTATGACTAGTTTTAGAATTATATCTAATGCTTGGTTACAATAGATGCAGATAATTGGATGGTAAAATTACTAATTATGTTGCTATTATCATGTGGTAATATGTGATGTGGTTTTAGTCCTTATGGGTTTCTTTATATGTTTATTAAAGGATCATTTTGAAATATTCAAAACTATGCTTAAATTGATATTATTATTGTATACTATTAGCCCCCTCGCTGTCCCAAATCCAGACACCCCCCCTCTGTCCCAAATCCAGCCCCCCCCCTCTCCCCTACCCACGCCCCCTCTGTCCCAAATTCAGGGTCCCCCCTCTGTCCCAAATCAAGACTCTCCCCTCTGTTCCAAATCCAGGGTCCCCCTCTGTCCCAATTCCAGGGTCCCTCCTCTGTTCCAAATCCAGGCCCCTCTGTCCCAAATCCAGCCCCTCCTCTCTGTCCAAAATCCACCCCCCTCTGTCCCAAATCCAGGGACCCCTCTCTACCCAAATCCAGGTCCCTCCTCTATCCCAAATCCAGCCCCTCCCCTCTGTCCCAATTCCAGGTTCCCTCCTCTATTCCAAATCCAGGCCCCTCTGTCCCAAATCCAGCCCCTCCCCTCTGTCCAAAATCCACCCCCCTCTGTCCCAAATCCAGGGACCCCTCTCTAACTATCCCAAATCCAGCCCCTCCCCTCTGTCCATAATTCAGCCTCCCCTCTGTCCCAAATCCAGGGAACCCTCTCTATCCCAAATCCAGGGTCATCCCCTCTGTCCCAAATGCAACTCATCCTGTCCTAAATGCAGCCCCCCCTCTGTCCCAAGTCCAGGGTCATCCCCTCTATCCCAAATACAGAGCCCTCCTCTGTCCCAAATCGAGTCTCCCATCTGTCTCAAATCCAGGGTCCCCCCCCTCTGTCTTAAGCAACCTGTGTAATCTTTGCAATTGCTGTGTTCTGCCTTGCTTGTTTCCTGTGTTTCTTCCTCTAGTGGTGAGTCAATAGGAACTGCAGAGACACACACAGAATCATATAATTTGGGATTATGTCCCAAATCGAGACTCTTCCCTCTGTCCCAAATCCAGGGTCCCCCCTGTCCCAAATCCAAGGTCCCTCCTCTGTTCCAAATCCAGGCCCCTCCCCTCTGTCCCAAATCCAGCCCCGCCTCTCTGTCCAAAATCCAGTCCCCCTATGTCCCAAATCCACGGACCCCTCTCTATCCTAAATCCAGGGTCCCTCCTCTATCCCAAACCCAGCCCCTACCCTCAGTCCAAAATTCAGCCTCCCCTCTGTCCCAATTCCATCGACCCCTCTCTATCGCAAATCCAGGGTCCCCCTCTGTCCCAATTCCAGGGTCCCTCCTCTGTTCCAAATCCAGGCCCCTCCCCTCTGTCCAAAATCCACCCCCTCTGTCCCAAATTCAGAGCCCCTCTATCCCAAATCCAGGGTCCCCTTCTCCATCCCAAATCCAGTCCCTCCCCTCTGTCCAAAATTCAGTCTCCCCTCTGTCCCAAATGCAACCCACCCTGTCCTAACTGCAGACCCCTCTCTGTCCCAAATCTAGGGTCCCCCCTCTGTCTCAAATCAAGCCTCCCCTGTCTCAAATCCAGGGTCACCCCTCTGTCCCAAATACAGAGCCCCCCTCTGTCCCAAATTCAGCCCCCCCATCCCAAATCCAGGGTCCCCATCCCCCTCTTTCCAAGCAAACCTGTGTAATAATTGCTGTGTTCTGCCTTGCTTGTTTCCTGTGTTTCTCCCTCTAGTGGTGAGTCAATAGGTCAGGTCAGAAGTGGGTAAAGGACAAATAAACTTAGTTTAAGTAAATATGCAGGAAGTGCTATCCTTAAGATTTCTGCAGTTAAATTTTCCAGTAGTTTATGTGATCTACAGAAGATCGGCAGCTCAAGATTGGAAATGATGTTCTTCCGATCGGACTTATGATTGTTTCTGCCAATTGTAAAACCATCAGCCTGTGTATGGCTAGCTTTAGAATTGTATCTAATGCTTGGTTACAATAGATGCAGATAATTGGATGGTAGAATTACTAATTATGTTGCTATTATCATGTGGTAATATGTGTTGTGGTTTTAGCCCTTAAGGTTTTCCTTATATGTTTATTAAAGGAATATCATTTTGTAATATTCAAAACTTTGCTTGTTTAAATTGATATTGTTATTGTATACTATTAGCCCTGATGCCAGGGTCCCCTCTCTGTCCCAAATCCATGCACCCCCCCGCTCTGTCCCAAATCCAGCCCCCCCTCTGTCCCATATCCAGGGTCCCTCCTGTCCCAAATCCAAGGCCCCCTCTGTCCCAAATTCAGCCCCCCCCCCCTCTGTCCCAAATCCAGATCTCCCTCTGTCCCAAATCTAGGGTCACCCTCTCGGTCCCAAATCCAGGGTCACCCCCTCTGTCCCAAATCCAAGCTCCCCACTCTGTCCCAAATTGAGACTCTCCCCTCTGTCCCAAATCCAGGGTCCCCCTCTGTCCTAATTCCAGGGTCCCTCCTCTGTTCCAAATCCAGGCCCCTCCTCTCTGTCCCAAATCCAGCCTCTCCCCTCTGTCCAAAATCCACCCCCCCTCTGTCCCAAATCCAGGGACCCTTCTCTATACCAAATCCAGGGACCCACCTCTATCCCAAATCCAGCCCCTCCCCTTTGTCCAAAATACAGCCTCCCCTCTGTCCCAAATCCAGTGAACCCTCTATCCCAAATGCAGGGTCCCCCCCTCTGTCCCAAATGCAACCCACCCTGGCCTAAATGCAGACCCCCCTCTGTCTCACATCCAGGGTCCTCTCCTCTATTCCAAATACAGAGCCATCCTCTGTCCCAAATCGAGCCTCCCCTCTGTCTTAAATCTAGTGTGTCCCCCCCTGTCCTAAGCAACCTGTGTAATCTTTGCAATTGCTGTGTTCTGCCTTGCTTGTTTCCTGTGTTTCTTCCTCTAGTGGTGAGTCAATAGAAACTGCAGAGATACACACGGAATGTCAAAAATCCAGCCCTCCCATTGTCCCAAATCCAGGGACCCATCTCTATCCCAAATCCAGGGTCCCTCCTCTATCCCAAATCCAGCCCCTCCCCTCTGTCCAAAATTCAGCCTCCCCTCTGTCCCAAATTGAGACCCCCCTCTTTCTCAAATCCAGGGTCACCCCCTCTATCCCAAATACAGAGCCCCCCCATCTGTCCCAAATTCAGCCCCCTGTCCCAAATCCTCTGTCCCAAGCAACCTGTGTAATCTTTGCAATTGCTGTGTTCTGCCTTTCTTGTTTCTTGTGTTTCTCCCTCTAGTGGTGAGTCAATAGAAACTGCAGTGACACACACAGAATCACATTTGCCAGGCAATGCAGGACTCTGTCCATTACTCATAATAAATGACTATAGAATACAAAGGGGAATATCTATAAAGGGGCAAATATACTGTATAATATACAAAGGGCAAATATACTGCATGCAATTATACTGTAGCTGCGTAAATACATTATTTTTAATGCTTTTTTTCTGTGATTTGTAACTTTACTGCAAATTTACGCATTGCCTTTTTTTAAAGAAACATAAAGTTTTGCCATAATTTACTTTAAAATAATTTGAAAAAACTGAGATGGAGTAAATTTTGTGTGCTCTTGTGTCCTGGAAATACTTAATGGAATTTTATGTCCATTGTGGCCATTGTTTTTTTTCAAATGCAAAAAAAAAGTGCCCAGTGAATAATTTACTATTTTTGTGACTGCAAAATTTTTGCCTGGTAGATATGAAAATGATTATCATAGCTAAAATAACTTGTTTGGATTGTTTTACATTCATTAATAACTTTAACCCCCCTGTGATTACTGTAAAATAGTAATGTCCTGTTGAATAGGTTTTAGCTACGTTTGTAAGTTACACCATTTTTATGATTTATGATAAATGTTACACATTTTTTTCTGCTTATTATGACATTTACATTGAAATGTATGCTACTTTTCACTGCGATACATCACAGATTTGCTGCTTTAGAAATTCTGCCCGAATTCCAACTTAAAGCCAGAAAGTGATGTACAGAATAGAGAAGTATCTGTTGTATTCAGTTAGATCAACTGGACTTAAAATTTAGTTCTTGAAGATGTTTCACTAGTCATCCGACTGGCTTTCTCAATTCAGAATGACTTGTACAAGAATCTGTGGCAATTATGTACCCTGGAAAATCCCAATTAGCATATCACAGCCAGGTGTTAGGGACCTTTTGAATGCAAGGCCTGATTGCATTGTGGCTAAGAGATGTTATAGGAACTGCCCATGGTAATGTGTCAAAGCAGCATTGTACATAGCAGACAGTTGGTGTCGAACCCCCCCCCCCCCCCCACCTCTATTCAGGCTTGGTTTCTTTATTTTTACATAAATTGCCTCCTTCACACCTCTCTTAAACCAGTCATGTTCCTTTGCCCAATATGTTAACATTACACCAGCTGTCTGCCATGTACGATGCTGTTTTGACCTGGATGAATGAGAACCTTTACAAGCAGAATAGAGAAGTGTTTGTTTACAGGTCATATTGCTGAGTCTCTTTCAGACAGCAAAGATTTTTTTCTTATTTGATTGTAAGTGCTAAAAGAGTTTTTAAATTCATAAACAGAACTTACCACCAGAGATGTTTGAAACTATTGAGTTTCGTTAGATATTCCAAATTCCAAAAAGAAAATTCAAAAACCAACCCATAGAAGTCAATGGGAGAAAAAAATCAGAAGGTTTTGATCAAACTTAAAGCATATATAGTAATAGTATTTTGTGTAAAGGGCTTAGGGACCCAAGAAATCATCTGAGGTACACGTACATATAACCAAAACTTATTTAAAGACTAACTTCTGAAATAAAAAAATAGAAAAATCTCTAGCATTTGTACATTATACAGGTGGCTTCTGATTAATAGTTTGAGTATTTTGCAATTATTACAGAGTCTGGGAATTTGTGTAAAAGTTCTAAAAAACACACAAGAAACAACAAGAAAAATGAATCCAGCTCCATTTGGACCACAGGCAGCAACAAACATGTCTTTTGCTGTTTCCAATATCACCTCAGTCCTCAGATAACCTGCATTATATGGCTCTGAAATATCAATGTGAAAACAGATTAGTGCTTAAAAAATTATATTAGAGGGGTGCAACAAGCTAATTTCATAACTGAGACTGCTAGCGAAAGAGGCGCACATTCAATTTGTGCACTTTGACTCAAAAAAATAGGAACAAAAGCCATGATTATATCACCATAGTGTGCCTGATACAAGGTCAGTGTGAACATCACCTTTTACAGATATTTTAAGTTAGATTGACTAACTGAAACATTTTAATAATAGATTCAATTAGGTTTCTATTATATGTGTCCTACATTATTTATTGTACCGTACTGTAATTCCAACAATATTTTTTAAAGCACCATTAATGGTTCGTTTAACTGGATATGGACTTTTAAGCTGCTATCATAAGAACGCAGTTAAAGAAAGTTAATGAATTTACATTAATAACCTAATACTTTAAGTAAAAAACTTTTCTTTTTTCAGGTTATCAGGTTGCCCATTTGTAAGTGTATTTGTGCCCAAACATAGCATTGCCCCAAATGGTAGCTCCGGTATCCTCCTATTAAGCTTGAATGACGGTATCCTTCTAGTTGCAGTCACATGTGGGTACCTTGGGCATTTTCTCTCTTCCCACAGTCTTCCTCTCCCAGTGCAACACTGCAAACAAGAGGAAGGAGGCGGTACCTACCTCTATTCCAGTCTAGACTATGAGTAAAGTTTTTGTACCTGAAATGCACTTTTACTCATTTTTTACCCATGTTTGTGTTTTTCAAGCCTGAATTTTACTGTGATTGCAAGAAATTAAGGTCCAAATTTATAATGTCCGGTAACAAAAAGACAATAACCCATGCAGGATGTTTATTTGTTTGGTGTTCTCTTTTTTTCAAGTAATTAATTGCATGAAATTAAAATGGTATCACTTAAATATAAATAAAATACACCTTCTGGAATGAATAATTGTTTATCATAGTTGGTAATCACCCCTCTAGTTGGATTTTTTTTTAAGACCAGTATATGGAATCTAATCGAATTTGAAATACTGATTTTGAAAAATGTTAATCAACCATTAATTATATGATTTTTTTGCCTTCAAATTATAAAGCCCTGGACACAGCTTTATAACCCTGGATCTTCACTGTCTTTGAACTGTTTCAGGCTGTTACATAATGTTACATTAAACTATACACCCCAGGTCTAAAAAAATATATTGCTTAATTACATTTTGGGGCTTTAAATCTGTTTTAACTAACCACCCAAAATGTTGTCGGTCACAGCTGGATGAGAAAAAGCGTATTCTCAGCCCCATCTACCCCTAACTCATCCACACACCTTACACATCCCTGGGGCAGTCAAAATGGGTCTGTCCTAGTGAAACAGGTATTGTTAGGCTTTAAGTTTTGGCAAGCTATTAAAAAATGTGTGTGTACTGTAATTACAGATATATGTGAAATTACATATTCTAGTTCAAATTCCTGACATTAAACTATGATGGAACTAGAATGGAGTGTTGTTTCAAAATAAAATTGCAGCCATTTAAAAAAACATCAACAACCCCCCACACCCTCTAAGCAGATTATTGTGCAATAGTTTTATACTGTGCACATAAAGTATAGTAGAATTCATTATAAATACTGATAATCTGAACTAACCTATCTCTTACGCTGTAGCGAATTTGATGTAAATATTTCACATACTACTGTATTTCAGTCACACCAATCTATAAAGCCTTAAATACTTTTAAGTAAAATAAACTTTTCTAAATTAAAATACTGCCTTTGAGTTCATTCCACTTTTTTTTAGTGGTAAGGTACAAGGGGTAACAAACAATTGCTTTCCAGAAGGTTCTACAACTCAATACTCACTGTAGGAGTAGAACTAATATAAAGACTTTATTGTGTGAAGCCTACACTTTTGTTAATAAGTACTTTCTTTAGCTATTCACGGGAGCATTTATATGCAGCTTTAAAGTTTGTGAGAACATTAATTAAATTGAGATGTTTTTATATGAATGGTTGTACTCGCGCTCACACAATATCCCTGCTGTAATGATAGCTAATTTTACAATCATGAACAAAGCAGAATTCAAATTAATTAATTTCCTCTCATTGATTTATTTTGCTGATATGTAATTTACCCTTATCCAAATACGAGCAAGGGTTCTGTTCTAGTGAGACAAATCTATTGTGGAAAAAGGATCTAAATACTAACAAGGAGATGTATTTTATAGCGCTATTGCCAAAATGAGTATAAACCCCATGCTACCCAATGTAACACTAGGTTATTGTGAGTTTTACATGCATTTTGAGGGAACCCAATGCAGTAAACTTACAGAGCCATTACCGCTCTATTTTGTTTGTATAATGTGATGCAATAGCAATAACAGATATCTTTAAAGGGCAACTATAATGAAAAAATGACCTTGCCCCTTCTTAATCTTTAAATTTCATGTAAGTAATCTGAGATGTGTATTGCTGCATGCCTTTAATACTGTATTTGATTTGCTCTGGCTCAGCATCCCCTCTCCATCTCTTCTCAAAACTTCCTTCCATCTGACCAGACTTTCTGTGAAGCCTTCTGGGAAATTGTACTCAACCCAGAGTTAGGTCATGTGCTCATGTTATATAAGGTGGCGGTTAGGTCTTCCATTATTAAATAGATGCATAATCTCCAGCAGGTTGTGTTAGTGAAGTTAAACACAGCAAAAAATGCTGAGTCATTGTCCAGGCATGAACACTAAAATGGGCGGAGTAGTGGGATATAAGAAATATAAGAAATGAGTCACTTAGTGACATAGCTGAGTGATTTTTATAAGGATATATACCACTGCAGCTCCCATTATAAAATATCACACTTATGTATTATACACATATAACTACAAGAAATGTCTCCACTGCTCATTCACATTTCAATTCTTATTATTTTATCATATCCTTGATGTGTAAATAATGAATATTTTTCCATTTATGTGTATTAACCATTGATGTCATCATCTCATAAGCAAAATTAACATATTGAAAAACTTGCTAATCTAGTATATATACTTATTGTTATGGTTACAGATATCTTGTTCCTTTTAATCCTTTCCCTGGGTGGTCTATCTGGCCAGGTACATATTCTCTATGTACCTGTTTTTTCACCTTTAAAAAAAAAATATCGAAACCCCTCGATCCCCCATCAGTTTTAGACAAGTACCCGACACTTCCTTAAATACATGTCATTGGACGTCCGGGGCTTCCCTATGGCCTTCCCCCACCTTCTCCCTGCTAGAACCACAACATTCTATGAAGGACTGCACCGAGATCTCAGATCATATATATGAGTATATATAATCTGGAGTATGTTGGTAGCCACATCTTTGTGTGCACACACACAGGGTAGCATACAGTTTGATTCAGCGCATTTGGGAGATTGATATTTAGGTGGGGTTTTTTTGGTTTTTTTTACTTGTCATGGGAGTTTAGGAATGATTTTCTAACTTTGAAACACGCTTTTTATAATTTTTTCCCCAAAAAATCATATAAAAGCATGTTCTATTAAGTACTACATCCAGAATTCTGCTTGTATGTATACAACCCAAAAATGTGTAAAGGGCAGCACTTAGGGTGAGGCCACACTGCAACGCACAGGAATCGCGCACAAAATCGCGAGCGTTATCGCACGCGATTGTGTGCGCGATTCTTTCGTGTTTCGCGCTCGCGTTCGCACCAAAAATGGTGAACGCATGCGTTACCATAACGTGAACGGACGCGCAATCGCATGCGCATCGGAAATCGCGGGATTTTTTGCGTTCCCGCGATTTCCATTTTAGCGAAAATCGCGGGCGGAAACGCGTGCGCAAACGCGCGAAAAACGCGCTAGTGTGGCCTAGCCCTAAGCCATACAGGTACTTCCGAGTCCCCTCTCCTCGGATAATCAAGTGATACCCCAAAACGGAGTATCACCCAAAATATAACTAACAAGATAGTACTCTGCTGGTGGAAAAAAGTAAATACACTATAGTAATATATAAAAAGAAACAATTTATCCACAATACCTCATAATACAAGTAATAAAAGCTGGCCAGCTACAATATACATACAAATAGAACAATATAAAAAGTCACAGAGGCTGAATCACAAAACCACCTGGATAATAGTCAATAGCTGGGAGTCTAAAAACTCAGGTCCAATAGTAGCATCTATATAATAAAAAGGAGGGAAAAAGTAATTCCGTGGACTGTGGGCGGGTAAACTCAGGCCTGATGAAGCTGGTAACAGTGAAACGCATAGCAGCAAAGACGTATTTGAAGTAATACTCGTTTGAGGTTTGGAGAAAGCCGTGAAGTGTGGAGGGCAAGCCTGCACGAACAATTACGAAAGTTGCGGACCGAGTGAGTTTACCCGCCCACAGTATTTGGAGCCAAAAGGAGGTGACTCATTGCAAAAAGATGCCTATCACTTGGTTCTTCTACCCGCCTGCACTCGTGAACCCATGAGCCATTCATAGCCACGGACGCGTCTGCACGAGGGTGTCCGCTATTCAACCACTACTAGGATCACGGTGCAGTATACTCTAAACCTATCTTCCATATTTTGTTTGGGTGTGCGCACACTGACGGAAATTAAGAATTTCAGCAATCCTTCCATTCTGACTATGATTTCAATAATCCGCTTTTAGTGAGAAGGCTGAGTCCACGGAATGACTTTTTTCCTCCTTTTTATTATATAGATGCTACTATTGGGCCTGAGTTTTTAGACTCCCAGCTATTGACTATTATTCAGGTGGTTTTGTGATTCAGCCTCTGTGACTTTTTATATTGTTCTATTTGTATGTGTATTGCAGCTGGCCAGCTTTTATTACATTGTATTATGAGGTATTGTGGATAAATTGTTTCTTTTTATATATTACTATAGTGTATTTACTTTTTTCCACCAGCAGAGTACTATCTTGTTAGTTATATTTTGGGTGAAACTCCGTTTTGGGGTATCACTTGATTTTCCGAGGAGAGGGGACTCGGAAGTACCTGTATGGTTTAGTGCTGCCCTTTACACATTTTTGGGTTGTATGTATAAAAGAATAACATAATTTGGTAGCTGTGTTTGTTCCAAAAATATATGTATGACATTCTATGAAGGACTGTCTTCTGAAACAATTGCACCATTTTGGTACTTACCAAAAAAAGATAAAAGCAGTTCAGAATGCAGAGATTACTGAAATTGTAGGTGTAATTGTCCTTATGCCTTGGTTTCCTTAAAGGCTAGTTGGTAAGGCTAGTTGGTAGTTGGTATACCATTTTATTGTATGTGGCATACCATTTTAATTAGGAAGGGTTAGGCTTTTATATTTGTGCTGGTTTTGAATTTTCGTCCACATTTTTTCTAGAAAATTTACATTTGACTTTGACTATTATTTGGTACTTGAAAGAAAAAAAGGAAAATATGAGAAAGAAACTTCCAATTTGATGAACAACTGCGTACAGGTATTTGCATTTTGGTCAGAAATCACACTACTTCTAAAAACCTTTATGAAGTTTCTAAAACTGCTATTTGTGGGGGGGGAGGTTAGTTAATTTGGTAGAAATCGTACAATGACTATTAGAAGGGCTTTTCAATTTGGTGTAAAATTCTTCAAAATGCTGTTTATAATCACAGGGGGTCTTCTGGACAGAAAGTGTGGGGAACCTATACATATCTGGTATAATTGTACTCTGGAGAATAAGTGCTTTTAGAAACAATAAGATTTTTGTGTGTAAACTTAAATAACTTAAATAAAAATGGCAAAAAAAAGTAAAATTTTGCAAATTTTACAGTTCTTTTGACAATTTTTACCCCAAAATTTAGCCAAATCTCCCCTGATTTCTGTGAGTTTTCATACCACAACACTATGGTATATATATGGAATGTTTCTCCATTTATACGTATTTATGAGCCTCTGATGTCATCACCTCTAAATGAAAGCCATAACACCAACATTAACATATTGACAAAATGTTAATAGATTCAAATCTGTCTTTTAGGTGCATTTATTTTACTAGATTAGTAGTTCATATTCCGACCAATGAAAAGAAATATCATATCCTTAATAGGTATTGATATTCCCACATCTTGAATGAGGGTAAGTCATTAAGTATTGTTCCATGTAAGTTATAGGAACTAAAACCCATGTGTCTGTTTTATGGGGGAGGGGGGTTAACATTTTATTTTGTTCACAGGAGTATTTTGTTAGATTCCAAAGAAGGGATTGGAGTAAAGAGATCTGTTCCTTTGTAGAGGTGAACACATCATGTGTATTATGTAAAGGCAGGTTTTAGTCCATGTAAACAAACAGAATGATGATGAGGTACCAGGTAAGGACTTAAATGCAACTCAAATCAGTGAAATTGCTTGTTTATTCATCACACAACATGTTACGGATGCCTTTGTCCTTTATCAAGATACTTGATAAAGGACCAAGACATCCAAAACATGTTGTGTGATGAATAAACAAGCAATTTCACTAATTTGAGTTGCATTTAAGTCCTTACCTGGTACCTCATCATCATTTTGTTGGTTTACATGTCACAGTGCTTGGAAGCAGAGCATAGAGGGAACCACAGAGGCAGCTAATGGTGAAAGGGAAGGTTTCGCATAGTATGGATGTTTTAGTCCATTCTGGGGTCATCTTCCTTGATGATTTTCTGAAAGGTCATGCTTCATCTTCCCGTGTTATGTTATGTTCTAAATCCCCATTTTTTAAGATTGTGATTGCTACTCCTTTGTTTGTTACTGAATACTGGGTTTCTCTATAAATTATGTTTAATATCAGTGTCCCCAGACAGGAAAATCTTTTTTTTTTTTTCAGGGGGGTCTTAATGGATCTCATCAATCTAAATTTTACTTGGAAAAAATGTGCCTTGTGCTAAATGCATTTAAGGGTGCCATTTTGGATTTTGGAATCCTATGCATTTGTCTTGTAACAAGGTCAATCTCCGTGGCTTCTGGAAGCAATAATTTGAATCATTTTATGATATATTCTAATAATTGATGATTCCTTTTATTGATTTAGGGATTTCCCTGATATTCAAATTATTTCTTTGGCTATGATTTTCAAAGTCAGTTAATTTTTTAGTAGATCTGTAGCCGTGCCATGCAGTGAATTTTGTGAATCCACTAGATCATTATACGATTCTGATTATTCTTGGGATTTTTTTTCTATATGTGTGGTTCTCTCCCCTATGTCTGTTATATCCCTCTTAAGGTCTTTTATTAGGATAGATACCTCAGCAATAAATGCCTTGTGTTGGAAGTTTAATTTGTCCTAACATTTCTACAGTTAAGCTGGGTACACACCATCCAATAATGTTGAATGATCGGCCAAACTGTTGAGGGTTCCTTCGTTCAACTGCGACATTAATCCGAATCATATGAACGGACACCTTCGAAAACCATTGGCAGTTATGCGGTTGGTCAGGATGAAGGATTGCAAGGTCTGTACCCAGCTTTACAGGTGCATCAATTGCAGGGAAATCATTAAAACAATCAAGTGTATTCGGTACCTTTTATGCGGGAGACTCCATTGTTTCCCGTTTGTTGGCTCCCTATAGCTTGGTAAGGGACTTTGTTCTGTTTCCTTTGATCCCTTGTTCTGAGATGATTTTTAGTGAAATTTGTGGGTTCCGATCTTTGTAATTTTGTTTCCTTACTTTACGTGGTGTGATTTTGTTGAAGACAAGTATATTATGGATGGATGTCACTGTATTTAGCTAAGAAGCTCACATTGAACATATGCTGTTCCTCTGCTGGCGAGTCACATGCCTCCAAATTTCTTTTATTTTAGGCGTCAGAGTCCCCAGAAGGTTGAGGGGGACAGGGCAAAACATGCTTCACAGTAAGTTAGTTAGTTAGTGAGATAGTTCTAACTCTTAGAAACATATTTACATGTTTTGTTTGGAAATATGAAATTCAATTGGGATCACTGTACTAGAGATGAAGGTAAGTTAGTTCAGCTAGAACCTCCTATACAATGAACTGTCTGGGCTGATTCTTTTACTGACCATACAGTTCTCTGATAACACAGCAAACAAATCAAACTTACCAACATTTAAAAAAAAAATTCCTAGGGACACATTTCCAGAGACAGCTACACTGCGTATACAACTTTGAACACACTCACTTTTAAAGGGAACTCACATTTTCCATATTTTGTCACCTAGATTTTCCTTGACATTAGCAGATGCAGTATTTTACTAAATAATTTTTCTATAATGGTATCCCACATTTTGCAGGTTTGGCTCTCTTTGCAGAACACAAGGAATGCGGGACTGTTCTGCATAATCCAAGATTGTTGCCAACTATGGAAAATGTTTTTTTTTTATCACAGGCCCTGGTGCTTTGTCAGGCAGAGATCCATACCGCTCATGCCAGATAAGACAATGGCTGTGTTAAGCCTGGTACATGTTGGTCAATTTTGAGTCAATATGCCTCTAGCTTCTTAAAAGACATTTTGCCATTGGGATTACTAATGATCTTTCTAGCCAGGCATCAAAGAGTGATAATACTTTTACCAACAGAGCTTCTTGTCACTAATAAATCATCCTTATATCCGCCATCTATATTACATTACTTTTTGCGTCACATATGACAGTGACAGATTCCCCAGTTGGCCTTTATATTTATTTTCTTTGAAATCACACATATCAGCATTTCTCTGAATTTCTTATGTATTTTACTTGCTACTGACACAGCATAAATACTGCATCATTTAACTTAAATTCTTGTATTACGGATTGTCATTGTTTCTCCTTGGAAATAGAAATAATATAAAGCTGACACTGGAACTGAGTGTATTTATAATGCTATTATCCTCTATTATACTGTTTCTGGGTTTTCTGTCCAGAGAAGAGGCATTATCTGATGGAATTCTTTTTTAATGTGCTTTATACAAATGATGTAAACAAAGGTGTTCCAGATTCTTTATGTCTACACATTGTAATAGTCAATACAACCACATTTAAAATATAATCAGATATAGCAAGGTTTTATTAGGAGATGCATGTCAGTTCAAAAGAAAAAAAACTCATTACCGATAAGGATTTTAGCACCATAAAATTAAGTTCAATGATCATTGTAGAAATGTATTAGATAGTTAGAAATTCAGTTTATGGGTATTTTTATGTAAAGCTGAATTGACTGTTTTAGATGTCTCATGTGCGTTAAAGACTTTATTGGTGCAAAAAGATTTCTAAGCGTAACTTATAGTAAAAATTAAAGAAAACATGCAGTAACTGCTATCCTTATTTATTTTCTTGCAACATTTTAAAGGATAAGTACACTATAAAATTTAGTTAGGGTCAATTGGAAGCTGCAGCTTTAAAAAAACATTGGCCATATTTTTTTCCCCCTAAGCCCCTCTAGAGCCTACCTTTGTAGAGTTAAAGTTGCTGACATCTTGTTTGTCACTAATTGATTAGTTAGATCCGCCCCTCCGAGATTTCCATCTAGATCCTGATTTGCTAGCCTCATTTGGTAATGCACGGACCGTGACTGCGTGCTGTTTTTTAAAGCTGCAGCTTACAATTGACCCTAACGTCATTTTATAGTGTACTTATCCTTCAAAGATTTATGTACCCCTTAACAGGATAAAGTACTAAGATCACTGGGGTGCATGTGTCTGTGATAACTTCTTATGTTCAAATAATCTGCTGCCCACTACCAGCATCATTTTGTCTCTTAGTTGTGACAGGGAATACAGGGGGGAGGGCAGGAAATATGTATACATTTAAATAATTGCAAGAGAGTAGAATGCCCTTAAACACAATGTTACTACAGTGGCCTCAGTTAATGTCCTATTAAAGGGGAACATAAGCTGGAAAAAAGCATGTAGTGCATGGTACATGCTGCACCAGTCCACATCAGCCCTATGACAATGAAGACAAATTATTAAATTACCATAGGGACTGCAATCTTTGCTTCTTCTCCTGTAACCACTGGGTATTGCACATGTCCACATGTCTCATATTGTTCAAAACACATAATTGTAATTTCTATTGTTTTTTTTTTTATGAATGTTTCTAAACGCTCAATAAAAAGATAATTTACAAAAGAAAAGTTGTAGATATGTAAAGATTTAAAATACTGGATATTATTTTCACTTTCCAATTTCTTTTTTATGATACATTTTCTAGGACCCAGGATATTTATCAAAAGAACAATACATATTATCAGATTGTTAAATGCCAAGACCTTTAGAGGTGAATGTGTTACAAAAATAAAATCATTGCAGTAAGTAGAGATGAGGGAAATACCCGGACGGGGATTTGATTGTGGCTTTATATGTAATCTTTGGTGCATTTCACTGTGAAAATATATATTATTAACCTTTCTCAAGCAGTAGGTGGATGTGCTTGGAATATGATTTATTAGCCCAGAGTTTTTATTAAGTTTTTATTAAGTTAAATATCTGATTTCCAAAGGCTGATCTCCCCATTTTACCTGTATTCCATACTTAAATGATTATTGTCTGCACATGGACAGTCTAGCTCAAGTGTAATCCACTTCTCTTTATAAGAAGGTAGGATTTACCGTGTAAATAAATTAAAATAAATTCCTTTGCTTTTCATACAAAAAAGAAAAGTAATATTTGAAGTTTATTTCTTAGTTAGCATGGATAGCATTTAGTAATACATTTAGTAAGATTTTAGTTAAAAATAAAAGTAAGTCTGGGGAAGTGAACCTGCAATCTCACGAGGACATGTTCACTGGTTAATTATAAGTAACCTACCAGTTTATTACCTACATTACTAACCAGATATTTAAGGATCATTATTGCATCCATTCTTGCAGAGTAAGCTGGCCCCTCCCTTCATGCAGTCAATCAAGGCTGTGACGACTAACATCACAGCCAATAATTGACTGCTGTTTCGCCTGCTGCCTCCTCTGCACATGCTCAAGCTTAAAAAAAGCTCATTGAGCAGAGGGAGGAGGCAGAAACCCTTTGCTAAAAAGAAAAGGAACTTTTCATTAAATAACTGGTTACAAATGCATATACTAAATTAGTTTTTTGTTTTAAGGGTGGACTTAAAAGGAAGGTAAGGCTTTATTCACACTATCGACATCACATACAAGCAGTGTAATAAGCCTTATTGTGCATTTTTCTCCACAGTCCTGTTGACTTCTATTGGTGTCCATTGCTACCCACAGAAAGAGCCCTAAAAGTTAGTTGGTGGGTCCGATTATCCAAGCATCATTAATGACATACAAATTGCTTCTCTTTCAGATATTTGATATTTCTAATACCTACTACTATTCTGTGAAGAACTGTCCTGCTTAGTAGCAGTGCGACTGACCAGTCCTCAATGAAAGTTCCAAGTCTCGAATTTTTTAAAAAATCCCTTGGATCCATGGATTTTTTTAAACCTATACAAACAATAGAAGCCTAGTGCACATCCAACTAATTTGCTTACATTTAACGTTATCAGTGAATTGCGACCTAAAAACCCTGCCAGTGAATTTAAAGCAATTAGTTCAATAACTTGGCCAAATTATTTTAAGCCCAGCAACCACGTCACGGTTTGCTTTATTCTGCTGGGTCCTAACCTTTAATCTTAGTAAATTTTACCTAAGTAAGAGACGTAATTCTCAAACTTTATCTTAGTAACAGTACCTGCCTTTAATGAGATGAATTACGTCTCTTACTTAGGTAAAATTTACTAAGATTAAAGGTTAGGACCCAGCAGAATAAAGCAAACTGTGACGTGTTTGCTGGGCTTAAAATAATTTGGCCAAGTTATTGAACTAATTGCTTTAAATCACTGGCAGGCTTTTTAGGTCGCAATTCACCGATAACGTTAAATGTAATCAAATTAGTTGGATGTGCGCTAGACTTCTATTGTTTGTATATTTGAAAGTTTTGGTCTCTAGTTGCATTCTGTGTGGATGCATACTATCCCATCTTTTGTATGGATTTTTTTAAACCAACAGTTCCAAATCTAAACCGTGTTTGTTTCAAAACCGGGATTCATTACCATTCCAAATACTACAAATGTGGACTTAGAAGATTCGTACCTATTTTAAAGACAAGTGACTGGATTCATTGTTCTGTATATGGAAATAAGAATGCAAAGAAGAACTGTAGATTTAACTGTAAAAGTTTGCATAAGAGAACACATTAACCATATTAATAATCATCATATAAACAGTCCAATTGCTAGACATTTTCAGGGAGATTCACTCAGAGCCTTACTTGCTCTGGTAAATTTTTCAGAAGAGATTTACCATTGGATGAACGGTTCTGGGTGAATTTCACCCGCATGTATGTATTTAATGGCAGTTATCAGCTTTACCAGAGGTGCAGCTACTGGTAAATAGGCTAGTGGCGGCTGCGTGGGTGTCTCTTCCAAAACTTGCGAAGCCATTGCAAACTAGGGAGTAAAGTTGTGCTAACTGATCATAAATCAGTTAGCATGACTTTAACCCATTTAAATGGCTCTGCGTCGCTGCAGCACACCTCCATTAATCCTCCTGTAAGTGACATGCAGAATACTTTAGAAATAAAATAGATGATATCCGTACTCTAATCCCCTCACCCCAGGACAACTCTCACCTTCTTTTGCCTGCCCCACCACCTGCAGTTCTGGAATCTTTCACCCCTGTCACCCATTCTGAAGTCTTCGACCTCCTGTTCTCCTCACCACTTACAATGTGTACCCTTGATCCCATGCCCTTCTTCTTACTCCTTTAAAGATGTGTGTGTCAAACCTTTTCTTAAATAAACTCTCTCTGGACTCTCAAACTACCGCCCAGTCTCCCTCTTACCATTTGCATCAAAACTCTTAGAATGTCTCGTCTCTACATGCATTACTAAATACCTCCATGCTAATAACTTATTGGACCCGTTACAATCAGAATTCCGACTGGGTCATTCAACTTAAATGGCCCTCAGCAAAGTCTCTCTTCTTATGCAGATTCTATATTCTCTGGGCATCTGAAATCAAGCTGCAACGTGGTTGTCTTCTTATCTGTCTAACAGATATTTCTCTGTCTCTTTTGCTAACATGATTTCCACTCCTGTTCCCCTTAGTGTGGGGGTCTCTCAGGGTTCGGTTTTTGGACCCTTCCTGTTCTCCCTCTACACTATCTCTCTAGAAGAAATAATCAGTTCTTTCAGTTTTAAGTATCACTTATATGTTGATGTTACCCAAATTTACTTGTCCACCCCTGCGCTAACCCCTGAAGTTCAATCCCAAATCTCTAAATGTCTGCTCTGTATCTGTTCCTGGATGGCGCACCGTCACCTTAAACTCAATCTATCCAAAATGAAATTAATCATACCCCCCCCTAGACTGGGACCTAGTCCATCCTTCTCCATGTCTATTGACAATATGGTCATTAACCCAGTGGAATCTGCATGCTGCCTTGGAGTTAATTTTGACCCCTCTCTTTCCTTCCAAAATTATATTAACAATGCCACTAAGACCTGTCCTTTTTTTCTTTTGCAGTATTGCCAAGATCAGCCATTTTCTCTCTCTCTCCACTACTAAAATGCTCTTCCATGGCCTTATAATCTCCCGTCTTGACTACTGTAACATTATACTACTTGGACTACCAGCCTCTCATCTCTCTCCTCTCCAGTCTATATTAAAATCGGCAGCTCAGATTATCTCGCTCTCCTCCAAAAGAGAACCCGCAACCCGATACTTCAGTCCATAGGGTGGCTTCCCATCAAACAAAGAATCATATTCAATGCACCCCCCTACTGTAAGAATAATATAAAAACCTAACACCTACTTATCTTCTCTCTTGGTCCCTTATGTTCCAGACCATGCCCTCCGTTCCTCGCAAGGAAAGCTTCTCCACAAACCCCAACAAACACTGCTGCCTCCTGCCATAAACCATTCTCTCTTGCTGCTCCCTACCTTTGGAACTCTCTCCCTCTCTCGCTTCGTCTGGTGACATCCATTAATGCTTTCAAATCTAGACTGTTATCCTACCTTTCTGGGCATCAGCACAACAAATGATTGTTAGTCCTTTTAAGCACTTTGTACCCATCCCCCCACTTGTATCTGTATGTATATATATTTCTTCTAAAAATGTTATTAGTTCGGTATGATGTATTTGCCTTTGTAGGAAACCTTGTGAAAGGTCTTGGGTGGAGGCATCCCAACCAATTGTAACCTGGGGTGATTTCTTATAAACTTTGGACTGGTTTTATCTGCCTATTATCAGTGGTTTGGGGGAGTCATTCTCTCGATCATAAGACTAGGGGAATTTGCACCCAGGTCTCCACATACATAGGGTAAATGGTTTCAGTTTTTAGTAGCCCAGAGCAGCTGTATTGGTCTTTATTTCTATGAAGTTACAGAGAGAATGTTTCTGGACCTGGAGCCAAAAGCAAAGAAACTTGGGTTAAGTTATGTTTTTAATAATTTTGTATTTAAAATTCTTAAAAAAAATGTTTTGTGCATCCAGTGAGAGTTTTCTTTTTATACAGACATCTCTTATCTCTTTGCTTACTTCTCAACGGTGTCATCATCATGAATTAGTTCATTGCTTCAGGCATCCAAATCTGTCCTCACAAGTAAACAGTTAGACACTGATATCTATGATGTGCTTATTACTCATGATTGTTAATAAACAGAATTCATTTACCTCCTTTATTGATTTTAGTTTTAAAAAATAGTGTCTTGAAAGATAAGACAGCAAAATACTGGTTAAACAAAAATGGTTTTCTTTTAATATTCTCTTCCCAACCGCATAAACAGATGGAGACACTCCAGGAGAAGACCAGAAAGAAAATAAAGATGGCCGTAGTCAGATTGATATGATTTCCGCACATCCTGATAACAAATTGGGCCAATCATGGATCAATCAGTCTACATTAAGTGTTTGTTCTCACTAGAGGCATTTTATTTAGTTTTGTAGCATTTGTGGTTCTGCAAGCATTTGTGGTTCTGCATGGCAAAAAACAAGAACCTGGATTTTGTATAGGAATGTCATAATACTGTTCAACTACTAAGTTTTTATGCATGCCCTGCTTATATCAGTTTACTGCGATATTGCATTCTTACATTTTGAATTGTTTGTGCATTTTCACCCAATAAACACTGGTAACCTGCTGATGTCACTTCCTATGTCATCAAGGGTGCATTGAAGGCCTTGCACATATAGAGGTGCTGGGACAAAGGCCACAATTATTATAAAGACCCAAAACTAAACAATGGTGTGTGGATGGAGGTTGCAGAACACCTGCACAAAAAGTTTGACACACTCAATGAAAGTGCAAAGCACTTGTTATCTTGTTTTTATGTAAGGAAGGGTGGATTTAACTTTATAATTATAACTAGATATGCATATGTGATTTTGTGGTTATATGTTATTTACTGTATTAGGGTGTCGGCCTAGTTCCTGTACTATGGTAGCACCATTTATATAATAAAAACGAATGGAAATTTTTTCCTTCAAACTTGAACACTATGTTTATTTTTTTTTAAATTTATAACATGTAACACAATTTTTTTTCTTTTTAATACACGGGAGTGTACCATTGCATACTTTTGTGTATCCTGTAAAGTCAGACCACTCTGCAATAGCTTCAAGTTATCAAAGCTGCAAGAAAAAATATTGTAATATTATATGTTTCCGTTTGTGTATGTAGCGATATTAAGTACTAGGGGGAAGGGGTGCGATGTTGGGGGAATGTAGCCGGGGAGAAGCAAATTTGTAACATTTACCCTAGTTTAAAATAGAGGGCCAGTTGTCCTTTTCATGTTATTTATGTATGGGCAAATGCAAATAGTTTTACATCTTAAAGGATTTGGAATAATATGTCCATTATAAAAGTTCTGTTTTTTTAAAGGGCATCTATAGTGAAAAAAACACATTGCCCCACTGCAAAGTTAAATTCATGTACTCTGTGCTGTTAGTGACTTTGTTTTTCCATGGTGTCAGATCTCTTTGCAACACTCCCCCTTTCCCCCTCCCCTCTGTTACCTCCTCCATGTCTCAACTCCGGCTACCCGACAAGCTTCTCATGTGCAGAAGGAGTTAAAAGTTCAACATCCTGAAAAACACACCCACGCACAGTGGCCAATAGAAAGCAAGCTGTCTTTGAGACACAGAAGAGAATGGAGAACAATACAGTTACTACTGCAATACGATCTCTCTCTTTGTGACCCATCATCAATCAGTGAAAGCTATAAAGAAGGGGGGTCAAGTGCAGCCTTATCTCTGCAGTCAAAGCTACATCTCCCCCCTGCTAATGTTCTTATCTCTATGTTTGTGCAAACAGAGCAGGGAGGAAGGAGGGACTTGAGCAGGGAAGAGGATCACGTCACAGATTTGACTGACAGTACAAGTAGGAGTAGAGGAATGCAATCACATATTCTTCTAACTTGTGTATCTCAGTACAGAGAGGGAATCTGAAAAAAGTTTAGACACTCTGGGGGTTGGGGAGAATTATAGAACACATGGAAGGAAAGAAAAAAAAAGTTCATTTTCTCACTATAGATGCACTTTAACTAGAAAATGTAAAAAAAAAAAAAATGTACGCAAGCTATTTGTCTTTGTACCACAATGTGTTAAAGGGTATCTTTACTCTAAAAACTTCGAATTTTCAAAAAAAAATTTTAGATTTTAAATCTGAGCAGTAGATTCTGAGAAATCGTCATTTTAATCACAGCATTTACAGGGAAAGACCTGTCACTCCAGAAGCAGAAATTATACTATATAACCCATGCTTGACCTCTTTGCCTGCCTGTCAGCACATTTTCTGCAACATTTAAGAGAATCAGCAATAAAAAGACAGCAGGGGGAGGGAGGGGGAGATGTGTAAGCAGAGCAGAGTCTATGGTGAGGCTGTGCAGAACACATACATACACTTCTATAGTGTCGCAGACACTAAAAGAAGGAAGTGAGTAAGGGAGGTTGGGGGGGATTAGGAGTACTCACTAAACATTAATAATTTAATGACAAAGCAAGCACAGATAAACATGTGAGTACCATCATTTTACTTGTCTCAAATTGTAGTTTCAGAAAATGTAAAGTTGTTTTGGTGCGTATAATGACCCTTTAAATAAGATCTGTTTGATAGCTGTAGAATAGTAGCATGGGCAAACTTTTCCACGTTTTATTGCATCAGCCCTAGGCATGGAATACATATCAGGTATAATATACCATATACTGTAGAGAGATGCAATTCCCCCTTATTGTAAAAATGAGTGTAAAATCCACCCTTGTTTTATGGCATCTGCAGTTTAGCTTTCAGTTTAGTAATACAGTATCCTGCTTAGTCCCTCCTAGGTACATCTTTAGAAGAGTTATGTATATTTTATATATTTAATTTAAACGTTATGATATTATTTGTGCAGAGATTTTTTTTCCTTTGGTCGAAAATTGGAAAACTATTGAATGTAGTACAGGTGCAAGCTTTCTTAAAAACTTAAAAGTGCTAAATAATTGCAAAAAATACATTATGCAGAATGATACAAGATAGAACTTGTATGGTTATTGGAGCAAAATGTCTCTAGAGGAATTCTTAAATTGCTTTTTAAGACCAATGGTAATACATGCATCTCAATGCCAACAGTCTCAGCATGAGTAACAGTAGTAATTCGTAGAACAGTGTGCTGCTGCTGTGAGTTATTGATCTATTGCATTCATTTACTTTTTTGCTTTCCCAAGATAACATCTGGTACAAGGAAAATCCTGTTTCTTGCTAATGCCTTGAGGTGAAGGAAACCCTCTACTGATTTCCAAGGTTCTGTACCATGCTCTAGGCCTCAAGGCCTCTGTACAAGGAACTGCAACTGAACTGTAGTCTCTTTTGCACAGAAGAAACTTACATCCTCCCCTGTGTATCTGCTTAATATAACAAGTCCCGCTGTGATTTGTTAAAAAGTGCTTAGAAAACTTCTTAATGAAGCAAAAATGCAGAGTATACATTTATTAAATTAGTGATTGCCTTTTTCTATTTTTAACACATAAGCAAAGCAATTTATTCTGCAAAGCATATCCTCTACTGACAAAATGACCAATAATACTACATACAAGAAAAACAAGTTTAGTCATAAATTAAAAGTGCTTACTTTGTATATTGATAGACCCATACTATATAGTTTCTTGTTATCTATTTTATTTTCATTTTGATTTCATTTGTCTTTTTAATTTCTGTTATGTTTGATCATTCTAATATGTTTCTGTTTCTATTATTGTTGTTTATTTTCCCCCTAACTTCATTGGGATAATTGCTATAATGGAATTGATCTCTCCTTAGGTGCTACTACCGTGGGGTAAAATTTTTTCTTAATAAGTTCGTTTTTTATTTCTGATTAAACAGTTTGTTTATTAGTGAGTGTGTGTGTTTGTGGCTGTGGATGTGGTATAAAATAACATACATATGCAATGCCTCAAAATGTGTTACATACACAGTTGTGGAGGTTGGTGATACTTTTATTAGTTCAGTTACAAATAAGGTTTTAACTATTTGGGATATATCAACAGTATCTTAAACTTTGAGTAACTTTGTATTAATGTAGATTTAAAATATATGCAGCACAAGTTAGCAAATTTCTTGCATATTCAAGCACATCGGCAAGTTTATGAAAAGGAATTTATAAAGCCCAGCTGCAAAACACTTTTTTTGAGTGTAATGATCGATCTGAAAGTGCAAGTTATTTAGCATATCAAGGAGGGGGTAGTAAATGGGTAGCACAGTGGCTTAGTGGTTTCATCCAGGCACTCCGGTTTCCCCCACAATCATTAAGACATACTGATAGGTTGTATGTGTCAAATAAATGTGCTTAGATTGTAAGCTCTTCTGGGAAGGGCCTGATGTGAATGTAGACATGTAATTGTAAAGGGCTACAGAAGATGTTGGTGCTATATAATTCCACAATAATATTAATAATAAATGGAGGTTAAATGGCTATTCCAAATAGGGACAGAGATCCATAAAAGAATTCCATGTTTGAGTTTTCTTTTTGAGTTTGAGTTTTGTAACACTCTCTATTGCTGTTGCTGCACTGTGTTCATTACGCGACATTTCTGGGTGATTGGTCTGTTCTGGTCATGCATGTACTGCTCATTAGGCCCTATCTGTTTGTTATTTTGAGCCCACCCCACCCCCCCCCCCATAAAAATAACAAAAAATGAAATAAAAATAAAATTTTCAATATTTCATGAAGGATTTTCCTAAAATAAATCTTCGGTAAATAAAATGAGCACAGTAAAACAGAAAAATCAAACAGAAAAACAGACAAGTTATATATTAAGTGGACTTAGTAAAAAAGATAAAAGTACCATGCAATTGTAGCTTGAATGTGCAGAATTTTATTTTTGTTTTTTCCCCCCACAATTTTTATTGTTCAGTATCTTCTCCAACAGTTTTTGAGTTAAAGACATGAAATTTGGTATGGACATGTGGGTCTTCTAAAACATCAACAGGTTTCACAGTACGCACAATCACATCCCTACATTTTTTGCAATGTACCTGGATCTGAGGCATACTAAGATACTTAGGAAGCCGATGTCACTCTGAGTAGATCTTCTTTTCGGTAATTCAGTCAGTACCTGCTTTGTGTCAAAAGGGATTAAACGCCTGCTATTAGGTGGTTTTAATAGTTTTACAGGAAGAGCCACAAAGCTGATATTGAATAGCTTTCTGCAAATGATGAAAGTTGACATAAGCAAGCTTGACTTTAACCTTACATTTTATCACTGTGGTTCTGCGTAAATGTGGCTGAATTAATTTATTTACTCAGAATAAAGTTGGACACTTTGTTTTATGGTTATAAACATGAAATATATCTGAGGAAGGGACAGTGCGTCCCCAAACATTGTGCATGTTGTCTAAATGTATGGCCGCACATTTTCTATAATGCGCTGAATCGATAAATTGCGATAATGTGCATTTATAAATATGACCCATATATACTTATTGATGCACCCCTACACCCCACCCATCTGTTGCCATGACAACAACACCTAAATCAACAGGTTTTACAGGTATAAATGGAAAAAATATAGTTTTAATAAAAGACAAAAAGAACAAACCTCTCTAATGGTAGCCATACATATGTTTGATTTTTACTTACCCGACCGAGTGCTCCCGCAACATTGGATCGATCATGCAGGAACCGTCTCTCCCGTTCTTCTATGCGACCGACATGCAATTGCAAAATCCCATTCATTTTGCGGTCGTATGTCGGTCACATAGAAGAACGGGAGAGACATTCCGGCAGGATCGAACAAATTCTGCGGGAGCGCTCGGTCGGGTAAGTAAAATTGAACATATGTAGGGCTGCCTTCCTCAGGTAGGGACGGGGTGTCCCGAAACGTTGTATGTGTGGTTCCAATAAACTTTTGTGAATTCACCTTTATGTAGTGTGCTCCCCCCAACAGCGGCGTGCTGGAGTGTTCCTTTTGGCTGTATTCAAATTATGGTATAACATATACACAAGCTTCTGAAGTGGATATGTAGAAGAGGATATCCAAAAATAAATGAGTTTAAAAGGAAAATAAAAGATTCCACAAGAAGCCAAGATACAGCAGACTACAGTAAATAAATAAAGAATACAGATGAGCAGAACCATGTCTAAAAAATTACAATAAATAAAAGTAGCCCAGAGGGGAAAATTTCCTATCACATGTATAATAATTGATTTTTTTGTTATTTTTCCTTCTTTTTTTTCCCTTCTAAATCAGCATATAAACAATGACAGATTATTATTTGAATTTATCAAGGAGCAATGTGTAATTAAAACCTCTCTCGGAACCTGGAAGTACTGTTATTTAATCAATAAGAAAAACCATAAATAAATTAAAGCTTGCGCTGCTTTTATAAGAAAAAAATATATCAATTAAAATTAAGTAATGCTCTCATATAAACAATACAGCATTGAACCTAACCTGTTCTTGTAACAACAACATTTTAAATGAAGTGGAAGTTATACAAATGCTTTTTTCTAAGACGAGGGGGGGGGGGGATCTTAGTCCTTTTTTGAGAGCTATTCTGTAAAATCAGATTTAAGTAGTTTTGCTAGACTGAATGAGAAAAGATCAAGAGAAGAAGAATATACTGTCACTGAAAGGGTATCTTCACTGGTAAAAAATAAATTGCCATTCAGTTTTATTGAAGAATGCGAGGTAAAGGAACTGTGTCTTACCTCCCATTTTTCAATACAACATTCAGGAACGAAGGTAAGGTACTTACCTGATCGATCATTCCTCTGCTGCTGACAGGTCCAGATGGACTCTGTATTCTATGTGGATGAGCATAGAGTACCAAGTCCATTGGGACCTGTCATAGTATGTGTCTGTGGAGCCAGTGGAGTTACCCTTGAAACATGATCTGCATCACAAGGATTTTACAACTGTATAAAATTTTGTGGAAAAGGCACCATTATCAAATCATCAAATGACCACATATAAAATAATGGTCATTTATTATTTGTAAAATAATATTATGTAAAATAATATTTATTATTTGTAAAAAAAGTAACCATAACGGAGCCCAGAAGAAACCTTAGAATACCTAACACATGGGAACATGCATAAAAGAATCATATAGCAGTATTCTGTATAAATGAAAATTAAAGAAAAAAGTTCAATAGTATCCATATAAAGTCTGTAAATGGCATAAAATATATAAAACTCCCAAATTTGTCTACTTTGCTAATATATGTGGATGTTTTAATAAAACTATCCCTGAGATAATTGCCACATGAGATTGAGGCTACCATATACTGTGGCTAGTTCCTAAGACTAAAAAAAAAACTATTCCCAGGAAGCTGCTTTCAAAGATCGCCCATGTTGAATCTATAAAAAAACCTTGTAGCCTAAAAGGGATACCCGCACCAAACATTCTAGGAATGTTTAAATGCGGCAAATGTAGTAGCTGTGAATTGTAGACAAAAGGAACTTTGTAATAAAAAAGAAGGGAAAACATTTTTAAAAGAACTTTTCTAATTTTAAGTCCACATTTGTGGTGTATATAATCACTTGTCCATGTGGGCTACATTTTACTTTGAAGGGCTCTTCATATATGAATAGGGAAATATAGAAGAGCGATTGAAAAGAAAGGCAAAAAAGTATTAGAGAAAGGAGGAAGTATTCCCAAAATATGGATGAACAAGTGTTCATTTCGGGGTAGAAGGTTTCAGTTTTGGACTTATAGCCAAATATTTGCAGTAGGGGAGGTAACAAGGGAAATAAATTATAACTTGAGATACATTTTTAAAAATAATGTGTCTGACAAAGGTCTTAATTAGAGATGTTTGAAACTGTTGAGTTTCGTTTCGTTTTCGAATTTTCTAAATTTTCGGAAATTTCGAAAGTTCGAGTTTCGAAATCGGCTACTTTCGATTTTCGAAAATCATCTACTTTCGATTTTTGAAAATCATCTACTTTCAATTTTCGACCACCCCGCCCTCGCTCCCAGTGCCGGAGACCACCCGCCGCACATCCCCTTCCCAGCAGCCCCTCCCAGCTGTGGGGAGGGGAAGGGAGTGGCCCTCCAGCAGGGGGCACTGAGAAGTGCCTTTTGGGGCTTTTGATTTTCAAAAATCGCCTATTTTCGAAAATCGTTCCACTTTCGGTTTTCGAAAATGGTCTACTTTTGATTTTCGAAAATGGTCTACTTCCGATTTTCTAGTTTCGAAAAACGTCTAGTTTTGAAAATCGTCTATTTTCGAAAATCGTCTATTTTCGAAAATTGTCTATTTTTGATTTTCAGAAATCGTCTACTTTCGATTTTTGAAAAATGTCTACTTTCAATTTTCAGTTATCGAAAGTTGTCTATTTTCGAAAATTGGCTACTTTCGATTTTCGAAAATGTCTATTTTCGAAAATCATCTACTTTCGATTTTCGAAAATCGTCTACTTTCGATTTTTGAAAATCGTCTACTTTCGATTTTTGAAAATCGTCTATTTTCCATTTTCGATAATTGTCTACTTTCGATTTTCGAAAATCGGCTACTTTCAATCTTCAAAAATCGTCTACTTTCGATTTTCGATAATCGTCTACTTTCGATTTTCGACAATCGTCTACTTTCGATTTTTGAAAGTTTTGTCGGGGCTTTGAAACCCTCAGATTCGATTCGAAACTGGGTTTTATTCGAACTCACATTACATCTCAACTAATGAGATGTTATCGCAGTAACTTTCCACCGCGTTAACTTTGAGCTGCTATTTTAGCACTTTTATTAATCACGGTAATTGCTATTTTGGCGTTTTTTTCTGGGCTCCGTTTTTTTTGTTTTAACTTTTTATTGAAATAATAAATTATCAATATTTTATAGCTAGTCATTTGATGTTTGGATATTTTTTTCTTAGCAATTCGTTGGGTTTTGCTAAATTTCTTGCTTTTGCTTTCATTGGACCAACTCTTTTAACCATTTCAGTGCCAGCAGAATCTCAATTTTGTTTGTGTTTAGTACCAGCAGAATTTGCAGGATTTTTCCCTCAATTAGTTTAGACTAATTTTACAGTAGGAAACCCCCCAGTAAATCAGGAATATTATATATCGCTTTTTTTTTTTTAACATAAAGCATACTTTAACATGGTAACAGAACTGTGTAACTTTTCTGGAGATTTTACTAGATATATGGGTAAAATATGGGGGAAAAAAATTTAAATTTTAAAATTTTCATGGATTTTTCTGTTTCTAAAAGCTCTGATACCAGATATATGTAGGTACCCCACATTATACCAAATTAAAATGTATAACCATTTCTGACGGTTAACATAGAATATCTACCAAATAAACAAAAATATCCCCAAAAGTGAGATATTTTTTATAAACTACATACCCGAAGTTATTTTCTCACATTTTCCTTTTTTCAACTTTAAAATCAAAGACAAATCAAATGCGAATATCAACTAAAACTTTAGAATAAAGATCAAAAGCATCTCAAATATGAAAGCCTAACCTCTCCTGAATAAAATGCGATTCCACATTCATAGGTGTACTCGGAGACATGACTATCAACTAACCCAAAGGTGGACCAATGATAAATTGCAGTAACAGTAAAAAAAATTAGCCAGCTTTGTATTTGAACAGTTTCCAGTTTTTCCCACAAAACACCCCCTAACTCAGAAATGTCACCCAAAACTGTATATTACTGGAATCTACACACCTTCAGCTATGTAATTCTGTAGTTCATTCATTCATACCATTAATGGTGTGGGGGCACTTTTCGCAGATTTTCTAAATAATTAAAAAAGGACAACTTTCAAATGTAGAAATCGTGCCACAACCACATGGAATGTAAGAAAAAAGTTACCAAATATCAATCTCCCAAATGTCCTGAATCAAACAGTATGCCATATGTGTGGTTACACACGCGGACATGGAAGTGACTAGCCACAAATAGAGACATGCACGATGGCTCAGAAACAGCAAAAATATTCAGCTAAATCCAAATTTGAACAGACTGCAGTTTTGCCCAGAAAACACCCCCCTAACTCACAAATACCCCCACAAACTACATACTCCTTGAATCTACATGTAAGGATGTAGTTCGTTCATTCATACCATCAATGGTGGGGGCGCAGTTCTTCCTTTTCACAGATTTTCTGAAAAAATTAAAAAAAACACTTGCCAAGGTAGCCTAAACCCTGTGGAATGTAAAAAAAAATCCCCAAAGTAAGACAATGCAGGATGGCTCAAAAACAGCAAAAATATTCAACTAAGTCCGATTTGAACAGTCTGTATTTTTTATCACAACCACCCCATAACCCAGAAATCCCCCCACAAACTATATATTCTTGGAATCTACACACCTTCAGATATGTAACGCTGTAGTTCATTCAATTCCTACCATCAATTGTGTGGACACCTCTTCGTAGAAGTTCACCCTTCTAGCAGATTTAGTGAAAAATTTGCAAAAAAAACACTTTCAAAGGTAGAAATCATGCCAAAACCCCAAGTAATGGGAAAAAATTTACCTGATATAAATCTCCCAAATTTCCTGAATCAAAGGGTATACCATATACCATATGCTTGGTACACACCCAAATGTGAAATCAACTAGTCACAAAGTGAGACAATGCACAGTGGCCCAATTACAGCAACTTTTCAGATTTGACTAAACACACCTCTATATTAGAAATACCCCTAAACTATATATTCTTGGAATCTACACATCTTCAGCTATGCAAAGGCACCATTCTTTTATTCATACCACAAATGGTGTGGATGCAGTTCTGCATAGAATTATGCACTTTTACCAGATTTTCTGAAAAAGATGTACAAAAATAAATTTTAACATTAAAAATCATGGCAAATTCCCATGTAATGTAAAAAAACCTCATTAAGTATCAATCACCTAAATGCCTTGAATCAAATGGTATGCCATATGCATGGTTACACACATGGACGTGGATTTTCCCCAACTAACTCAAATGGGACGCATGCACAAGTGCAATTACAAGAAAAAAGTCAGTGCTCTGTAATTTGAACAGCCTACACTTTTTCAAAGGAAACAGCCCCGAAACATGGATATACCCCCCACAAACTATATATTTTTGGAATCTACACAATTTCAGCTAAGTAACGGCTCCATGCTTTCAAACATACATGAAGACCCAGTAATCCATAGAACTCTGTGCTTTTAGGAGATTTGTTAAAAATTAAAAAAAGATGATTCAAAGGTTGAAATCTTTCTTAAACCTACTTGACAAGTAAAATAACCCACTTAATGTCAATCTCTCACATGTCCCAAATCAAACAGTATGTCGTATATGTGGTGCCCACAGAGACATGGCCACCAACTCTCTCAAATGGGACACATGCACACAAAAAATTAAAGTGCTCTGTAATTTGCCTACACTTTTTCAAAACAAACAGCCCCAAAACTTGGAAATACCCACCAAAAACTATATATTTTTGGAATCTGAACATTTTCAGCTATGTAACAGTGCCATGCTTTCAAACATAAATGAAGAATTCCAGAAAAAGTAATTCATAGAACTCCATGCTTTTAGGAGATTTTGTGAAAAAATAAAATAAGATGATTCAAAGGTTGAAATCCTACCTTAACCCACTTGACAAGTAAAAAAAACCCACTAAATGTCAATCTCCCATATGTCCTGAATCAAACAGTATGCCATATGCGTGGGCGCACACAGAAACATGGCCAGCAACTAACTCAAATAGGACGCATGCACAAGAGCATTTATAAGAAAAAATCAAAGTGCTCTATAATTTTACAGCTTTTTCTTATTCAAAGGAATCTGCCCCAAAACTTGGAAATGCCCCCCCACAAAAAAAAACACTAAATGTCGATCTCTTACATGTTCTGAATCAAACAGTATGCCGTATGTGTGATTGCACACAACTAAATGGCCACCAACAAACTCAAATGGGAAGCATGCACAATTGCAATTACAAGAAAAATCAAACAGGTTTATTCAATAAAAGTTCTTATTGTTTAAAATGGTGCTAATTTTGCCCCAACCAATCAGATGTTAAATGATGTCTTATTGGTTGGGGCAAAATTAGCACCATTTTAAACAATAAGAACTTTTATTGAATCTCCCTGAAAGTGCTCTATAATTTAAACAGCTTTCTCTTATTCAAAGGGAATAGCCCCAAAACTTGAAAATCTGTCAGCAGCATCCCCTGCTGGTCCCACCAGGTCCCCTGCACTTCCTGCTTCCTGCTCTGAAACCATGTCAGTCAATCTGCCCTGTGTCTCCTCCTCCCCTTTGCAGCCCCCCTGGTCCCTCCCACTCATGGACCCCATGGTCCCTCCAGTTGCAAGCCCCCATTGGCCCATTCTCTTACAGCCCCATGTGGTCCTGCCCACCCGCAGTTGCTGTGGCCCCACCCACTCATGGGTGCCTAAGCCCCACCCACTCATGGGGGCATAAGCGCCATCCACCCACAGGTGCATAAGCCCCGCCCACTCACGGGTGCCATGGGCCACTCAGACCCCCCCTACAGAAAACTGTGAAAACAGCCCTTTCAGGCAGAGTGAGAACTCTGAGAGAGAAGGGCTGTAGATTCCCTTACCTACTCTGTCAGGACTTCACACAGCAGAGAGGAGGAGGGACTTCCTGTCTCCTCACAAACTGAGGGAGTCTGAGGCTGTGCTTGCCGGCGGCACTGTGCAGTTGAAGCCTTAGGAATGTCACATGTCAGCCTCCCACCCATTAACTTTCTGGTCAGTCATTTCTTTATATCTTGGACTGTGGAGCAGATAGAGAGGTGGTTGATGGCTTGTTTTAAAGGTAGGAAACTTTTATTTAAACTCAAAGTGTTTGGAGACCACAGTTCCCCTTAAATGTGCCTCATTTTCTCTGTGCTGATAGCTGGTTGTTGCTTATGTAGCGCCTTTTTCTGACCTTGTTTCTCTTTGTTGTTTCAGCACCCTACTATCCTGACCGACTGTTGTTTATTTATTGCTTTTTCCGGGGATAAATGAGACATGTGTGTTTCATTCCAACAACGGTTCTGTGCAATCTATTAAAGTTACAAAAATCCGAAAAATCACATTTAAACCCAATTGAGTTGGAAATTTTGTAAGACAATTTTTTACGTTTTTCAATCTAATTTTTAAATTTTCTATTTGGTAATATTTGATTTTTTCATTACAAGTTTTCTGAAAATTCCATCAAATCCGTGGATTTTTGAAATACAGGTTAGTTACAAAACTGGGAGTCATCACTATCTCTGACCACTTTCCTGTCTGCTCCTTGTTACCATTTTAGCCTAATTCTTTTTCCATTGCTGACCTTGGCTTGTCCTGACCTGTTTCTTACTAGTTATTTTAGGAACACTGGATCAATTCAGTCAAGATGAAAAAACGGAATTACACTGTTACACTTTTGACCATTGACATCTCATTGATTTAACTCATTTTATTGATCGAAAGGTGAACAGGCATGAAAGAGGATCTTCCGGTGATTGCGTTGATTGCAAAAGCAACTTGCGCAGATTTATTGCCGAAATCCATTCAAGATCGATGGTGCAAGGCATATATATGTATATCAATCGCTACTTCCTGATTGGTTTTGGAAAGAATAGATTGTTGCACCATTGTGCAGCCAATTGATTTGTGTATAACTAGCCTAACCGTGCACTTGTTAGAGAGGGATACACATGTACAGTATGTTTATCTGACCCATCCACAAACAGACACGCTTAAAAATATTTTCCTTATTTGTTCCCTATCTCTCATACTTACTGCTTCCTTTTTTCCATATTCAGCATCTATTTTATTTTTCTGGTTCCTCTTACGATTCAGGTCACTCTCCCCGTAAAGCTTTCTGTAATGATTATGAAAAGTCTGAGCCCGAGCCCAGATTGGATTCTTGTGCAAAAAGAGCTCCATATTGTAAAATTTTTTTGTAACAAATATAGTTTTGTAAACAAACTATATTATAAACCACAAAGCTACAAACAAGGTCACTAGGACGAAATCACTCCAGACTTGAAAACCCCCAAAGGCAAAATATCTACAAAGTAAAGTATAAGGCTCTCCAATGGATGCACAGGCAACCATCAAGAGACCTGGGGCACTGAGACAGCAGACGACTCACCTATTTATTTGCAGCTTAAAGGGACTGTCCACCCCTCTTTTCAAAAATTGATATAATGTAGATCACCCCCCAAAAGCTTAACTTCATTTTAGTAAAAATTTAGAAATCAGCTCCCACACGGAGTTATTATACTCACAAGCTCCTCGCTCCACTGCCGCTTCTGGGTTCTTCTCCCAGTCTCCACTGTGGCTGCTCTGTTCTTTTCATGTTTTTGAGTAGCCGCAGTGGAGACTGCTCCGGGAATGGCAGTCAGTGATTGGCCGTGACATCACAGTCACGGCCGACACTGACTGCCTTACCCGGAAGTGCAGAGCCGCGGCGGTGGAGCGAGGAGGAGCATGTAAGTATAGCTCTGTGTGGGAGCTGATTTCTACATTTTTACTAAAAGGAAGTTAAGATTTTGGGGGGTTATCTACATAATATCAGTTTTTGAAAAGAGGGGTGAACAGTCCCTTTAAATGCAAATGAGGTTTCAAAAGCTGAAAATATTCCAATGCCCCTCTTTGATTAAAGATTGTATGTTCTTCACACCTCCATCTCTTCTGTGGTATCTCAAATTACAGAAATCACACAAAGAACTACGATGTAGGAGACAAGGGTTAAAAACATTAGTGTTGCTGAGATGCAACTTGCAGTGCCGGTTAAGAATCTTACTATTCAAATCAATTTGATTCAAATAAATCCCACTATTTTACTCCAGGACAAAATAGATGTCCTGGATACTTGCTCTAGGTGGAGTTACAAGAGAATAGGCATCCCAGAACCAATTAAGGGACAGGATCTTGGTATATCGTGTTGTGAAATTAACATCTGTGTTGGCCGTCATGCCTCTTCATACTGAACTGCATATTGAAGGCATACTGAAGTGCACCAGAGTTCTCTGGAAACTCGTGTGCTGTAAATGTGCACTGTTGCACAATCAGGACACAATCTGAGGACATTTTGCTCACAAAAAAATGAGTATACTTTAGCCATATACTTTCATTATTTTTTTTTGGAACAGTTATCAAGATATTTTCATTTTTTTGTTTCTTATGGGTGCAGCAATTGATTTTTCCACCAATCAGAAGTATTTTGCATAATGGTTAAAATATCCCTTTTTCCATTTATTAATTAAACATGCAGAATCAGTTAAACATGCAAACAACTGATTTGGAAGTCTCAAATCTGATCTGATCTGATATTGATGTTGGATTGAATCAGTTTATCAATGGTAAACCAGATATACACCGCACACAGGATTTATGCTCCAATTTCTTTATTCAGCACATAGGTAGCGTACTACGTTTCGGGGATACCAATCCCTTTCGTCAGGTACAAATAATGGCTCTCACATACTGACCCAATTTTCAAACATTAAATACCCTCCCCACAGGAACTGACATCACCATCACTGACCCATCCCCACAATCTAGATTAACCCCTACTACCCTGTTAATACAATATATCATAAGTACATGGGAAAGACAGATATGGCTTAAATGCAATTCTATTTCAAATAATGGTAAAGATCGTAGTCCTTTTCAACCCATGTGGGTATAAGCTCTTAAGTTGATGGACCCACCAAACGTCATGCTTTTTTAGAAGAAGACTTCGATCCCCTCCCCTATTCGGATTCAATGCCACCTCCAGCACCCGATATTAAAGGTCACTGTCAGTGGGACCCGCCTCTGCATAGTGTATTTGCACAGGTAACTTAACATCCTTTTTTCGGATGCTGGAGCGGTGCTGTGAGATACGGGACTTTATCATCTGAGTGGTTTCCCCTACGTACATCAGTCCGCAGGGGCACCACAAAACACTGTGTATGACGACTCACAAGTAGAGATGTCCGAACTTTGCAAAAACCGGTCCGCTCGAGGATCCGCAAATTTTCGGAAAAATTCAAAAATTAGAAAATCTGCGAGCGGACCCATTAAAACCCATTTAGGACCTGTACTTGCCACAACTGTAACAATCGTCTTGCCTTGCCTAAAATATGTCACAGGGTACTGTGCAAATTCTACCACTGAAAATTGAATAGAGTCATGTTTTTGATTAAGCTCAGCGTGGAACCGCGCTAGGGTTTCAGCGTCACCCCGCCATATGACAAATATGTCATCTATGTATCTCCACCAGGCCAGATAATTGGCCTGGTAGAGACCACTAGAGTAGGCATATCTGTCCTCAAACCATGCCATATAGGCATTGGCATACGACGGAGCGACATTGGACCCCATCGCGGTCCCACGCAGCTGTAAATAATAATGTTCTTTAAACAAAAAATAATTTTCCATTAATATTATAGTCAATAACTCTCCCCCTCTGCATATTCTGTAGATGCTAATAATTTATCTACTGCCTCTACTCCTTCATGATGCGGAATAGAGGTATATAACAATGCCACATCAAACGTGGCCATAATAATATCATTCATGTCCTGTATGTTCATTTCCTGAATCTTTTGCAAAAAATGCAAACTATCCTTTACATAGGATTGAGTCTTTTGTATGTATGGATTAATGATTTTATACAGAAAAGTTGCCATTGGAACAAACACTGAACCCACCCCAGCCACAATGGGACGACCAGGTGGCCGGAGTGGGTCCTTGTGTATCTTAGGAAGAGTATATAGATAGGGTGTTTTAGGACAAGGGACTAATAAATAGTCTTCCAAGTCCCTAGAAACCACTCCTTCCTTCTTAAAATGATCAATACATGTTTTAAATAAATTAGTAACTTTATCCAGTGGATTCCCCTTTAATTGGGAATACACCAAGGAGTCTGACAATTGATGGTAAATTTCTTTTTTATACTCTTCTGTGTCCATCACTACCATGATGGACTCATCCCCTTTAAGATCATTTAAGGCCAAAGGTTCTGCTTTAGTTAAATTAGAATGTCGAGGAGACAAGTCTTTATCATCAACACTCAATTTTTCCACATCATCCTGTACTCTTTTAATAAATGTCTCTACCCCTGGATTAGTGGATGGAGGCACAAAACCTTTTTTCTTATATAAACCATAATCCTTTGGATTCAGACCTTTTTGTTCAATCAGATTTTCATATGTATCTTAAAATTTTCAGCAAAGAATACTTTCAGTCTCAATGTACGAAATAATCTATACAGATCAACATCTAGATCAAACATGTTAAATTTAACATCTGGACAAAAATTAAGTAATAAAGATAGAACTCCTTTTTCAATATCAGTTAATATACGCTTAGATAAATTAAACACTATTTGTTCATTTGTCTCGTTGTCATGCCCTGCTGTAATTTCTTTGGTTTCCTTTTTAGTTGACCGTCCATGCTTCCTCCCTCCCCTCCGGGGTACAAAAACATGTTTATCCATATGTCTAGGTTGATCTCTCATTAAATTCAAATCTGGGGCAGGATGGGATCTCCTGGGGTATATGTTCCCCTGGTCCCTTCTTACCTCGCCCTTCATCCATTGATAAACCTGGCCCAATTGATAATCGAGTTTATCCCGTTCAAAGCCGGCGGACAGAAACCATATCCTCCATTATAAAAGTTATCATCCACCCCATGTTAAGAAAAGTATACCTATTAGTCAACTTATGCGGGAAGAGAGATATGTAAGTAATAAAGAAAAACAAAAAGAACAAAAGAGGTACATGTGTAATAAGAGGTAAGAGGTTATCCGGATAATGTTATAAATAAAGCCGTAGATGTAATAGAATATAATAAGACAAATGTATCTGTTGTATTTAATTAGATCAACTGGACTTGAAGTTTGGTTCTTGAAGACGTTTCGCTAGTCATCCAATTGGCTTTCTCAATTCAGAATGACTTGTACAAGGAATCTGTGGCAATTATGTACCCTGGAAAATCCCAATTAGCATATCACAGCCAAGTGTTAAGGGTTAAGGATTTTCCAGGGTACATAATTGCCACAGATTCTTGTACAAGTCATTCTGAATTGAGAAAGCCAGTCGGATGACTAGCGAAATGTCTTCAAGAACTAAACTTCAAGTCCAGTTGACATATTGAATACAGCAGATATACCATGACCTGGATGAATGAGAACCTTCACAAGCAATAAGACAAATGCGAAAAGTAAAAAGACTAAGAGAATTCCGTTTATTAGACAATACGGCATATTGAGTCAAAAGGTTACACAGATTATCAGAAAACAGGCATATATTGTCTGGCATGTATCCCACAGTGGAAGAATTTGCACAATACCCTGTGACATCTTTTAGGCGAGGCAAGACAATTGGTACAGTTGTGGCAAGTACAGGTCCTAAAAAGAAACAGAAAGTCACTTGGCTCCCTGAAAGGAGAAAAGGCATGTTTAAATGCCACAATTGTACACAATGCACACAAGTTATATATGGTGAAAGCTTTGTACTTCCAGGTACTAAAATTTTTTTTACAATTAATGGCACATATACATGTGATACTAATTATGCTATTTATGTACTTGTGGTCTGCTGTACATTGGTGAGACGACACAAAAGATTAAATCGCATATATCACAACATAAATCGTCCATCACCCTTAAGTATACCCACTTACCGGTTTCAAAACATTTTAATGAAGTAGGACACTCTGTGAGTGATCTTAGGTTTCAGGTCCTGGAGTCAGTTCCGCTGTTGGTGAGAGGAGGAGATCGCCATTTAGAACTCAAGCAAAAAGAGGTCAGATGCATCAAGCGACTCAATACGCTTGCCCCATCAGGCCTCAATCATGATTATGATTTATATCATTTTCTGTAAAATTCAATTGATCCACGGAAGGATACTTCAATAAGAGATATTAATGTTTATATATGTGGTTGGAAAGATACCAATACACTATAGAGTTAAAATTTAAATGAGATGTATATGATGTATACTGAGGGTGGGGCTATCATATGTCACTTCCTGTTTTTGTATTTGTGAAGTCATGAAATCTGTATATGAACACTTTGGTAAATGTTACTCAGGAGCTTGATAAAGGGTCGCTGACCCAAAACGTTTCAATTCCTACCTGAGATGCATTATCATTGATGAAATATATATATATATATATATATATATATATATGTACAATCTTTTTTTTTATAAACTTTTTTATTGTTTATTAGTACCCCGGTGCGACCAGTCCTATTATATATATATATATATATATATATATATATATATATAGTAGAAACTTGAAAAAAATCTAGTGCACTCATGGGATTTATTCTTAAACAAATGCCTTTAATTGGCCATTGTGAAAACTGGCAACATTTTAACACTGTATGTGAGGCCTTTGTCAAGCCAAATAACAATCCATAGTGGGTGTGACCAACTTAAATAAAGTGCTTAGTGCATCACTTCCTGTGACATTAACAATTTGTTTAACCGTTTAAATAAATACAGAATTTTCTAAACCATATAATTCCGACAATATATACATATTATAGTGCCATAAATTTTAAAAGTATGTGCTAGTCTATTTTGCAAAGTGCCTATTAGTGCAACTTGTAAAGTGCTATATATTAAAGTGCATAATGTGAATAAGTTTTTATCCTTAAAAAATCCGGTCCGCTCGAGGATCCGTGAATTTTCGAAAAAAATTTGAAAATTCGAAAATCCGCGAGCGGACCCGTTAAAATTAAAAATACCCTTGAAATAACGAGATTTCCCGTATTTTCGAAAATTTTCGAAATTACGAGTTTTCGCGTATTTTCGGGAATTTTCGAAATTACGAGTTTTCATGTATTTTCGAAAATATGTATTTTCAAAAATACAAGTAATCCTCGTAATTTCGAAAATACGTATGTATGGAATTAAGAGAAATCCTTGTATTTTCGAAAATTTTTGAAAATACGAAAAATCCAGGTGGAAAATCCGGAAAATCCGGAAAAATCCGCTGGGTTCGGATCCGCGAACCGGCCATCCCTAGTAGGGAATGTCTACTTGAGTAGGGTGGCTGCACCCTTCCCCTACCCATACCCCCAAGCACGAAGCAAGATACTTTTAAAGATTTTAAAGAATATATTATTATATAAAGAATCTAACCACAGTATTATATTTTCCAAATCTAGTATGCTATATCTAGTCTCAGTATGCTATATATTATAACCATTTAAAGGTGACCATATAAATATGAGTAACCATAAATATTTCTAAACTTGATGTCCTCATATTATATATCTGTTTATCTCACTATCGTTCCTGTAGAAAACATTTATATGAACAATGTTCGTTGAGTCCTTTAGGACTGACAGTGTCCAAAGTTTTTATTCAGAACAATTCCTTTTGTAACAACCTTTTGGACCTATCACCTCCTCTTGTAGCGGTATATGGTCAATTGCCATATAGCGGAATGTGGATAAAGCATGTACAGCCTCTAAAAAGTGCTTAGCGACAGGTTTAACTGTCTTTCCGTCTCTATAAGTGGTGTTAATAGCTGAACCATGCCCATCCATTCGGAGCCGCAGGGTTAGGTCAGTTTTCCCTACATAGGGTAATCCACTTGGACATATGATCGGGTATGTGATTGGAAATTTGATTTCGAACCTTTTTCCAGTGTGCGGATGCACGAATGATGAACCGATAGTCATGTACCTACATGAGAGACATTTATGGCAACTATAGCAGCCTCCTTTTTTTCTGTGTAAGCCAAGTTGGTCTGGGTATATAACATTTAACAGGGTCTTTTTTGACCAAAAGATCTCTCAAGTTTCTACACTTCTTATATGCAATTATCAGTGTCTGTGGAATCTTATTTGACATGGTTTATGGTCTGAGGTTAAGATGTTCCAATTGTGTCTGATACTGTTAGAAACTGATTTTGCCAAATTGTTATAATCCATGCAGCAGATGAATGTGTTTTTATTACTGATTCCCTCGTCGGTCTGTGTTTTAATCGCTGATGTCTTTCTTAAAGCTTTATATAATGCTATATTCAATGTTTTTTTATCATAGCCTCTGGCTAGAAATTTTTGTTCCAATTCTAATAATTGTCGTTGTCTAATGATTGGATTGGAATTATTTCTAATTACACGGCAGTATTGGGCCACAGGTAAAGATCTGTCTAATTTAGGTGGGTGGCAACTTTTAAAATGTAAAAGAGGATTGCGGTCAGTTTGTTTTTTATATAAACAATGTTCAATGGAATGGTTATTGATCATTACTTTAATTTCCAAGAATTCTACCTCTTTTTGATCCCGCTTATAGGTGAACCGTATTGGTATAACAGCAACAGACACCAATACGGTTCACCTATAAGCGAGATTTCCACCCCATTTAATAATTTTTGATATATAGTAGCATTCCGTCCCCAGCACCAAACGCTATGATAGATTTTCCAGAGACTCCCCCGAACTCTACTTACCTTCCCTCTTTCCTCCTGCGTACTGTCCCGGCCCTCTGCTTGCATGAAACTGCAAGCAGGGGGCCGGACCGGCAGCCGCATCCCTGATTGGCTGAGAGGCAGCCAATCACGGACGCAGCTGCCGGCTGCACAGAACGCCGGGGGAGAGAGGTAAGGTAAGTAGAGTTTGGGGGAGTCTCTGGAAAATATATTATAGTGGTTGGGGCTGGGGGAGGGTGAGCTACTATATATCAAAGGGAATTTACACTAGGGGGAGGGAGAGCAAAAAGGGTGGGAAAGGGAGTGTGGGGAGGGGGGGAGGGCCGCAGTGCGCATGAAAAAATTCTCCCGGAGGAGAGACAGGAGGCAGAGTCCCATATGGACTCTGCAAGGCTCCTGGTGGCCAGTTTTTTGGACTTGGAGGGGCATAGCAGGGCAGCTATTTGGAGCAGGGATGTAAGGTAAGGATTTTATTACACTACACAGTGGGGCCAGTAGTGGGTTAAATTATAGTTTTGGGGGTGGACATGCCCTTTAAAGATACTTTATTGTAGATTAATTTACTTTATTATTATTTTTTGCAATATTAATTTTACCGTAATGGTCAAGTTTTGGCAGTAACAAACTCAGTATTGCAATGTTTGAGCAAAATGACTATATTTATATTTCTATTCTCACTACATAAATTTCAAAATTTCAGTGGTGCCTAGGTATTAAGTATTACAAATGGCATACCCAACCAAATGTGTATCTTAAGGCAGTTAAACCAAACATACAAATGGCAAACCTTCTTCCTCGTTCTGTGCAAGTTCCAACTTGCTTGACTTACAGGGCAATGCTACAGTATATGCAAAGAGGCTCATCTTATCTTCCAAAAATCCTGCTCTTCTGTTTTAAAATGATTTTATACTACATGGTAGCACAAAACATAGCAAAGCCTGTGTAATGTAGACAGAATTATTAGCTATTAGCTATTACAAATTTAGTGTAGAATCCATGCTACATTATGTAGTACATTAATTTGTCCGGGTTAGCAGACAATATTACATCGCCCCCCTCAAAATCCACTGTCACTAGGTGCCAGAATGAAGTTATGCAAGTTCTGCCTGACATCAGTAATGGCCAGGTCACCATCAATAATTGACTGGGGTTACCAGGCATGCCATTCTGTGTGAGCTTGGTATTCACTCAAGCATGGCACAATGTGTATACTCTAGTTCATTAGTGGGGGACAAACCTTTGGAGCAGAGGACTATGCGGCTACATTTGTGTCTACTAATGGTAACAATCTAAATTCTAAAAGTGAAGCAGTTGGGCTTAAACTGAAAAAGGAGAAAGTTGGTAGTTTTATATGTTTGGGGTAAACATGTCCTTTAAGATGCAAAAATATAGGAAAGCATACAGTGGATTGCAATTTGTTTTTTTTTTTTTACTTTAGTGTGGAATTAGGAGTTGATTGCTAGCCTTAAGAAATAAACAGGGAGATTCAATAAAAGTTCTTATTGTTAAAAATGGTGTTAATTTTCCCCAACCAATCAGATCTTATTTAACATTTGCTAACGTCTGATTGGTTGGGGCCAAATTAGCACTATTTTTAACGATAAGAACTTTTATTGAATAACCCTGAAAATCTTCTGGAAGGAGATGAGGTTTAAACCGCAGACTTTTGTTTTCCACATTTCTCACTCAAAACATTCAATACCTCATGTTGAAATCCCTTCAAGGCGATACGGAGCTGGGAAGGGGTTGCGGCAGGGAATGGGGCGGTCCCTCCCCATGAGCGTACGGGGCGGGGGTCTGGAAGGGGCTGCTGGGAAGGGGGCGATGGCGGGTGGTTGTCGCGACAGGGAGGGGGGCAGACGGGGTGTACGCCGCCCTTGCCCGCCCCTTAGTGGGGGTTTACCCAGCTAAGTTGGATTGTGGAAACTGACCCCTAGTACTCACAGGTTGTTTTCATAAATCACCCAATGGCCACAGCAAAGGGAGAGGTGAGACACAGCTTGTATGTTTGGGAATGTGCTCTGTCTATTGGGACAATGTTGTCTGGAGACTTTAGTTCTCCTTTAAAAATTTTAAATGTGTCAACAAAATTGGTTATCAGCATTTTACAAATATCTACATATGTGTAATATTGACCTTCTCTGGGCACACAGCATGAATGCATGCTTAGATAAGGGAAAGACAGACATGCAGAGCCCCGTGGGCAGTGCTTAGCCATGGATACTAGAAAAAAATTAAAGATTTTATTTTTAAAGATACTAGGAAAAAACTATGAAGAAATGTACACAAAATTAGATTTAGATTAATTTATCCATATTAAACATTAAGAAAAAATCTTAGTAAACAAAATAACTTTTTAGCATTCTACCAGCTACACATGTGTAATCTTGACCTTTTCTGGGCACACAGTGTGAATGTATGCTTAGATAAGGGCAAGACAGGCATGCAAAGTTAAATGTAAACAAAAGAGAAATGTACACAAAACTAGATGTTTATGAACAAACTAATGCCTTGAAAATACACAACTTCATAATCAGAAGAATTAATTCTGTTATGAAAATCAAGGAAAAATCATAGTCAACTTATATTACTACTCACTAAAATGGCTCATTGGCAGTCAACTATGATCTATACATTTTGTCCTTCTCTGGGCACACTGCGTCAATGTGTGCTGTGATCAGTGCAAGATGTGAATTCATAAACCCAAGGATAAACAGAAAATTATGTACATCTTAAGCAAAATTAATTTATTTAATAAACTTAAGAATGGTAAGTAAACAGCAATACTTACCTTATTGGGTTTTCTTGGGTGCTGACGAGCAGACTTGACTACGATGCATAGCAATCTAATATTTCTAAGTACATCCAAGAATTAATTTTTTTTGTTTTTTTAGTTCTCTACTGAAATAAAGAAGTTATCAATAAAATAAAATACTGTCAAATAAACTGCCTTGCCTTATTTTTCCAATATTCTTAGATATTCCATTCACATTTACATACTTCTAGACATAACTATATTAACAATTGAAAACAATAAAAGCAGAAATAATGTATGTTTATAGGAAAACTTTACCTCGATGGTGCTATGCTAAAATATTCTGCATTTGCATTGTTTTCACTTTATTTTAAACATCAAATAGTTATATAGTCAACCTAGCATCACGCAAAACTATTTTCTCTATAGCGTTTACTACTAATTATAATCCTATAAATACAATTGCAGAATTTGGAAGTCAGAAATCATTTATTATTTCAGTATGTGTATGGCTAGCTTAAAGGGCACCTCCACCCTTTTGCTGTAGTGTAGCCCACCCGCAATCGCCAAGTTCGTTTACTAAAATAAGCAGCAGACATGTACTTATAGTCCTTCGTTCCCCCAGCGCTGCCGGCAATGCAGAGAGACAAGGGAACGAAGGAGTGTAAGTATTTTTCTGCTGCTTGTTTTACAAAATAAACTTGGGGGTTTGGGGTGGGCTACACTACAGCAAATACTTCTATAGGTAGGGGGTGAAGAAGCCAAGATGAAACCAGAGAGATGGGGGAGGGCTCCCCTGCGTGTGCCAGAAACCTCAAAAAGTACAAGGAAGAAGCAGGCATCCAGATGACACACAGCTCTTACTCTTCAATTTCTGGAACTGTGAACAGGCAGGAGAACCATTTGGAGCAAAGGAGAAAGTTAAGGATTTTTGAAACTACACATTGGGGCCACTAGTGGGTTAAATTTTAGTTTTGGTGGTGGACATGCACTTTAAAAGTAGCTTAAAAGAAAGCAATACAATATTTCATGAATTTCAAAAGGGTATTTCTTAAGTTAGGAATTACATAGTAATACAATATATATAGGGAGACATATCCAGTGGTTGCTGCTCTGGTTATATCTTCCTTACAGAGACTTAGCAGTGGCTGTGCTGGGGAATAACTTGAAGAAACTGCGTAAATGTCACTTGTGATATTTGCAAAGATGCCACAAGCAAGGGGATACAGTCATGCCAACCGATCATAAATCGGTTAGCATGACCTTAACCCATCTCTGCAGTGCCAAGGCCCAGGTGATCATGGCTGTTTTTTAAACAAAATGTCTATTAATGAAATATTTAATACTTTTATATCTGGAAGAATGGAGGATGTAAGATGGCAGACTTATTTAATATTGAAACTTAAGATATTCAAGGGTGAAAGAAGCCGTTTAAAGCACTTTAAACATTCAGCCTTGAAAAAAGAAAAGTAAGCACAAATTTTTATTGAAAAGATATTAGTTCCTAATGACTGCTCAGATTATTAGGCAGATAGCCAAGCAGCTGCTTGTTGTACTTTTAAGTCAAGATAGAGGAAAAACAGGCTTTAGTCAGCAGGGTAAGCCTTACAGTTCCTATTACTTACAATGATAAACTGTAGTGGACATGTGCCAAGTATTACTTTTTAATGTATTTGAAAGTATATATATATTTAATTGAAATGTAATATGCATGTCTTACTAGCAGTAATAGATATGATCCCATTGATGTGATTTATGTATATTCCAGATCTAGTAAAGGACAAAAATAAAGAGAGGAGAAATATATAAAGAACATTCCTTCCAGTTTTGGGATCCTAATCCAAAACTGCAAAAGTAGATTGATAAAACTTGCTTTAAAAATAGAGTGCATTGCTTGTGCTCATAAGAGTAAATAATGTATGTTGCACAGAAAAAAGAAAAAAGGTTATGAAAGTCTTTTTAAAAAGAATGGCAACTTGTTGGATTTCTCATTTATTAACGATATAATAGAGTGACCATTTGAGTAATCCTCAGACAAAATAAGTCACATTGGGCCATATTTATAAACCTGCAGTATCGCTTTTTAGGAACTGTAAGGCTTACCCTGCTGACTAAAGCCTGTCTTTCCTGTATCTTAAAAGTACAAGCAGCTGCTTGGCTATCTGCCAAATTAACTGAGCAGTCATTAGGAACTAATATCTTTTCAATAAAAATTTGTGCTTGCTTTTCTTTTTTCAAGGCTGAATGTTTAAAGTGCTTTAAACGGCTTCTTTCACCCTTTTTAGCGATACCACGGGTTAGTTAATTTATGATCGCGGTTGGATATTGTACGATCGCGATCGTTCATTTACGACCGAACGTTCGTTAATTAATGAAGGTTTGATCGTAGAATACTGAGCGGTAGTAAACTACCGCAAAGGTATTCTATGGGGATCATAAATCTACAATTTTGTTAACGTTGATTTACTATCGGTATCATAAATTTACGATAGTTAAACCGATTAGTCGGTTAGTTATTGGTTTAACAATCGTAAATTTACGATACTGATCGTTAGTTGCAGTATCGCTAAAAAGTGATACCGCGGCTTTATAAATATGGCGCATTGTGGAAATGCTAATGCACCAAACCCTATTAGCTATTTAGTATACCAAGTCACTGCATACAGTACATTCAATCTTGGAAAGATTTGATAAGGAAGATATTTTATATATTCTGCTTGAGACAAGTACATTCTCTATAGATTACTCACCACCACAGATAGAGATAAAAGTTTCAATGCTGAAAGCTGTCACAGAAACTTTATTTCCAACACAATTCTTCTGCCCACTCACCTATTCCACACTGTCTGACGCACCTCTGCCTGCTGCATGAGCTCTTTACAAACACACACAGAAGAGGCAGTTTGGGGCAGAGCAGTCTTTGACAGTGGCGTCAGCTGCTACTAGGAAAATACTTATTGTAGTGGCAATAAGGTTTGTGTAACAATTAGCAATTAAACTAGTAATCTATAGTTTGATTTCAGGTATAAACATTTATGCCCTTTAAAATGAAAAGAGAAAAGAAAAACAGATGTATAAAACAAATACTGCACATGAAAATCTATACATGTGCAATAATCTGAACTTTTAACATTCACTGATCCTTCAGAGTTCCAACTTTTCTCTTAAAGGGGAACTTTTGTCTCCATACAAGTTTATGGTTTAAAATGAGTTAAAGGGGAACTTTTGTCTCCATACAAGTTTATGGTTTAAAATGAGTCATCAACCACCTTGTGGTCCACAGCCCAAGATATAAAGAAATTACTGACCAGAAGTTAATGGGTGGGAGACTGACATGTGACATTCCTAAGACTGCACCTCCACCTTGCCGCCAGTGAACACAGCCTCAGACTTCAGTGTGCGAGGGGGACAGGAAGTCAGTCCCTCTCCTGCTGTATGAAGATCCCCACAGAGAAGTAAGGGAATCTACACCCTACCCTCCCACTATGTGAAAACAACCTCACTCTGCCGAAAAGGCTGTTTTCACACAGTATTCTGTAGGGGGGGTCTGAGTGACCCACGGCACCCCCACGGATGGGTGGGCCACAGCAACCGTTGTGTGGCAGGCTAAGGCACCCACGAGTGGGTGGGGTTAAGGTGTCCACGAGTGGGCAGGGAGGCCACATGGGCTGTAAGGGAAGGGCGGCCTGCAATGGATGGGCCCATGGGGTCCATGATGTGGAGAGACCAGGGGGGCTTCAGAGGAGGAGGGGGGTCTACAAAGGGAGAGGAGACACAGGGCAGATTGATTGCCACATGGTTTCAGAGCAGTAAGCATGAAGTGCAGGGACCTGGTGAATGCTGCTGCCATATCACACACAAGATGTAAATATCTTAAAAACTATGCAAAATAAACAATGAAAACAAATTCTCAGGAGAGCAATCAATTTACTGAAAGTCATTTTGAACCACAGTTCCCCTTATAACCCTGCTTTCTTGTTTTGGTGACAGCAAATTCATCTATGATGTCTTTACATTTAATTTTTTGAAATACATCTCCCTCAATTGTCAGAAGAGCAAGTGCATTTAGCCTCTGCTTCCCATTGTTAATTTTAGATTTGTGGCATCCTCGCACTCCTTTTTATGTCTTGATGGTGCGGTTTTAACTCCTACTGCTAATCACCAGCAGTAATACTCCATGAGATATATACTTTTTGCAGAAAAAACGCTCTCTATAAAGTTTTTAGCTCAGTTTTATTCGTGACATGCTGTGTGCCACTTTGTTATGGGGTCCTCCCCCTTCCTAGAGAGGGGGGGGGGCACAACAGTAGTACACACAACACACAAACGTAGTGCACACAGCATGTCCAAATAAACTGAGCTAAAACTTTATAGTGCGTGAGAGTGCGTTTTTTTCTGCAAAAAGTATATGTCCCATTATTAAGTAGTTCTTCACCCTGCGGAGGGTGGAAAATGATCTTTGTCCAGAGCAAAACAATAGTGTGAAGAACAATGCAGACGTTCATATATATATTGTCATCAGTATCTTTTTCATGCAACATTTGGCATAACTGTGGTTTGAGCTCTCCATTAGGTCCTTCAGTTGTCCACTAAGGTGTAGGCATTCATCTACAACGCAATCATCCAAATCACTGTTATATACCAACGACAACTTAGGGGCATATTTATAAAGGATTGTCTTTTTCGCCAAATAATTAGCGCAGCACATCGCAGCGAAAATAGCGCCATTTGGGGCTTCGTTTCGCCTTATTTATAAAAAAGCGAAAAAAAACACACTTCGCTGCTGAAAAAGGCGAACGGGCGCGATAAAGAGCCGCATCTAAGAAGACTGCATTGCGAAAACCATTTCAAACCAGAAAAGCCCACTAGAAAATGATGTCAAGTTCAAAATGGCCACCTCACATTTACCAAGAAGTCAGCCATGTCTTATTTAGTCAATCTTCTTAGAATTTCTCAATTGGAATACAATTTTCTTTTGCACTGCACATTCGCCTTTCTAATGCGCGATCGCTTTTCCAAGGCATATTCCATTATAATGCGCGGTCGCCTTTCTAATGTGCGTTCGCTTTTCCAAGGCATATTCCATTATAATGCGCGGTCGCCTTTCTAATGTGCGTTCGCATTTCTAATGTGCGTTCGCCTTTCTAATGCGCATTCGCCTTTCTAATGTGCGTTCGTCTTTCTAATGTACATCCAAGAATTAATTTTTTTTGTTTTTTTAGTTCTCTACTGAAATAAAGAAGTTATCCATAAAATACCTAATCAGCAGAGTCCCCGAATCACTGTCAAATAAAATACTCAAAGCTGCCTGCCCTTATGCTTTCCAATATTCTAGATATTCCATTCACATTTACATACTTCCTAGACATAACTATATTAACAATTGAAAACAATAAAAGAGAAGAGAAATATGTATGTTTATAGGAAAACTTTACCTCGATGGTGCTACTCTAAAAATTCTGATTTGCATTGTTTTCACTTTATTTAAACAAATCAAATAGTTATTAGTCAACCTAGCATCACGCAAAAACTATTTTCTCTATAGCGTTACACTAAATTATAATCCTATAAATACAATTGCAGAATTTGGAAGTCAGAAATCATTTATTATTTCAGTAGTGTCTGGCTAGCTTAAAGGGCACCTCAACCCTTTTGCTGTAGTGTAGCCCACCCGCAAATCGCCAAGTTCGTTTACTAAAATAAGCAGCAGGACATGTACTTATAGTCCTTCGTTCCCCAGCCGGCTGCCGGCAATGCAGAGAGACAAGGGAACGAAGGAGTGTTAATATTTTCTGCTGCTTGGTTTTACAAAATAAACTTGGGGGTTGGGGTGGTACACTACTCAAATACTTCTATAGGTAGGGGTGTGAAGAAGCCAAGATGAAACCAGAGAGATGGGGGAGGGCTCCCCGCTGTGCAGAAACCTGCAAAAGTACAAGGAGAAGCAGGCATCAGATGACCCACAGTTCTATCTCAATTTTGGAACTGTGAACAGGCAGGAGAACCATTTGGGAGCAAAAGAGAAAGTTAAGATTTTTGAGACTACACATTGGGGCACTAGTGGGTTAAATTTTAGTTTGGTGGTGGAACATGCACTTAAAAGTAGCTTAAAAGAAAGCATACAATATTTCATGAATTTCAAAAGGGTATTTCTTAAGTTAGGAATTACATAGTAAACAATAATATAGGGAGACATATCCAGTGGTTGCTGCTCTGGTATATTCTTCCTTACAGAGACTTAGCAGTGGCTGTGCTGGGGAATAACTTGAAGAAACTGCGTAAATGTCACTTGTGATATTTGCAAAGATGCCACAATCAAGGGATACAGTCATGCAACCGATCATAAATCGGTTAGCATGACCTAACCCATCTCTGCAGTGCAAGGCCCAGGTGATCATGGCTGTTTTTAAAACAAAATGTCTAATACTGAAATATTTAATACTTTTATATCTGGAACGGGAGGATGTAGATGGGCAGACAGACTTATTAATATTGAAACTTAAGAATTCAACGAGTGAAAGAAGCCGTTTTTAAAGCACTTTACATTCAGCCTTGTGAAAAAAGAAATAAGTAAGCACAAATTTTTATTGAAAAGATATTAGTTCCTAATGACTGCTCAGATTATTAGGCAGATAGCCAGCAGCTGCTTGTTGTACTTTAAGTCAAGATAGAGGAAAACAGGCTTTAGTCAGCAGGTAAGCTTACAGTTCTATTACTTACAATGTAAACTGTAGTGGACATGTGCAAGTATTACTTTAATGTATTTGAAAGTATATATATATTAATTGAAATGTAATATGCATGTCTTACTAGCAGTATAGATATGATCCCATTGATGTGATTTATTATATTCCAGATCTAGTAAAGGACAAAAATAAAGAGAGGAGAAATATATAAAGAACATTCCTTCCAGTTTTGGGCTCCTAATCCAAAACTGCAAAAGTAGATTGATAAAATCTTGCTTAAAAATAGAGTGCATGCTTGTGCTCATAAGAGTAAATAATGTATGTTGCACAGGAAAAAAAGAAAAAATTATGAAAGTCTTTTAAAAGAATGGCAAACTTGTTGATTCATTTATAACGATATAATAGAGGAGCATTCTTTTTTCCTTTTGGAGTAATCCTCGATTTATTAACATTAAGTCACATTCGGGCCACGATCCCATTTACAACTAACACATCTTCGTGTAACCCCAGTATCCGCTCTTTTAGGAACTGTAGGCTTACCCTGCTGACTAAAGCCTGTCTTTCCTGTATCTAAAAGTACAGCAGCTGCTTGGCTATCTGCCAAATTAACTGAGCAGTCATTGCGAACTAATATCGTTTCAATAAAAAATTTGTGTTGGCTGCTTTTCTTTCTTTCAAGGCTGTATGTCCTTAAAAGTGCTTTACCTATTCACGGCTTTTTTCCGCCCCGCCCTAGATGGCATGGAGCTCTAAACTGAGCTTCCCGACTTGTATCTAAATCACATCTCTGCACACAGACACTAAGGGCAGTTAAGACGTTCGCCAGAAAGCTGTGGCATTGCTTTTTCGGAGGGGGCCCACACACAAACTGGGCTATTTGTCAATACAGTGTGGGCAGGGTCGCCTTCGAACCGTGATGTTGCATTACAATGATGTACATCATGATCATTACGATCAAGAAATTGCGCCCCCGCGCATAGTTATCCCGTCCGACAAATATACCTATATAAGCCAATAAGGAGGTGCCGTCACCGATCGCATGAAAAAGCCCCTGTGGCCTCAGTGTGGGTGGGGGAAATGCATACCATTGGTTGAAGGTTCCGTCCATGGAAAGGGATAACGCATTCCACTTTCAGTTCTGTTGGACATACCCTCGATACCAACTTCTGTGTTTGTGCCGATGTCTCTGAGGGCAAAGAGGTAACCTTTGTCTCTTGCCGAACTTCTGTTCTATTTGAGCAAGATGTGGAGGGTTGGAGACATAGAATGACAGAGATAGAGTGTGTCTTGAGAGGGCGTGCTACTCGCTTTGTGTTTGTGTCCGGGTACGTAATATGCTGTCAACGATTCTGGAAGGATGAGAATCCTCTCATATTTCTGTGTTTCTAGGAATTAGTCGAATGGATTGTTGAGTGCCCCTAGCTTTTGATGATAATGACACCGGCTGTTCTGTTGTCGATGTTACGTAATATGGTTTGCCAGAGAGCCTCGTCATAGGTCTGAAGTGCCAGTTTTATTACGCTCTCAGTTCCAAGAGGTTTATATGGAGTTTTTCCTCCTGATAGCACCATCGACCTCTGAATCGCTCTGGGGGTGAAAGCTCCCATCCCTTTCGGGAGGAGCATGGTTGTCCGTGTAAAATCAGTCTGGGGAATCCGGTCTGATGGGTCGAGATCGATGATGTCGGTATTGTAATTGAATCTGAGGAGTTCCCCGGCTGGACCTCTGGGTAGTGACCAACAAAACACCTTTTGGGTTACCAAGAGGATGATTGTTTCCAGGCATCTCCTCCCAGGATATTTGTGACATCTGCAATATAGCGGGAGCACTCCTCGGAACCTGGGAAAGAGCTCTTATTTCCCTATGATTTTGCCAACATCCTAAGGACACGGATCGGTGTGCTCGGGTGGATTGTAATGAGGGTTTTGTAAGGATACCATTTCACCTGAGGAATCTGTAGGGTAAAATGATGTGCTAGTATGTGAGAAACCCAGAATATTAGTGATCTTGTGGATGGTCGTAGAATTGATTTCTCTGTATTTATCGTGAACACTAGTTTTCACAGAGTCGAAGTTACAAGGAGTCTCTCTGTTGGCAAGTGTCCTCTTGTGGGTGAAACTGAGAGTAAGAGTCGTCTAGGTAGATCAGACAAAATATTGTTTTTGTCTGAAATTTGGGACCACTGGTTTTAGAAGCCTGGAACATGGGTAAGGTGAGTTGATAGGCAAACACCATAACAACAGATCCATGATAAATTTGACCTTTTCCAGTCCTGAATGAAGAAAAACCTCTGTGGTGGGCAATGCACATTGTATGACAGGCATCTTTCAGATCATCTTTAACATAAAGAAATCTCGTCAACAGTGTAGGGTAATTGACCAGATTTTCCAAATTCTGAATCTTTTTGCGTTTTATGTAAGCGGTTGGTAGGGTTCTGTACATTAGGCCGGTCCAGGGACCGCTGTTTTGGGCATTGGGAATAAGTGGCTGATCCAACCCCTTTGTAGGGGAAGATTAACTCAATCTTCCCTTGTGATAGAGGCTGAGATAAATACCATTTGCATCTAGGCCTTTTGTGAAGTGGACATCCTTGGGGGTTTGAATTGGTAAGGAATCTATGTGTAGGGATAAACTTTGTCTTATAACCCTTTAAAAACTCCCATCGGTCCTGTGACAATCTGACCCATGCTGGGTAACAACCTCAACTGACGGCAATGGGAGGGAGGAAGAAGGTGGTAATACCTGTGAGCGTTCTTTTCCCTGTGGGGAAGTGTACTTGCTGAGGTTGAAGGAGCTGATCCTGACCTCTAGGGTTGTATTCTCCTTGGTTGGGGCCCTGAGAGTTTCTCGGAACCCCCCTGGGAACCGTGGGAGGAGCGTCCCTCCTGACGAGAACGGGTTATTGAAGACAGGAGTAGACCTCTTAAGATCTGCAAAGGATTTCCTGGAAGGATCTGCCCTCACTTCCTGAAATAACCCGACCAACAAGCAGGTGGTCTTCCTAAATTGCGGATTTCATATGATTTGGGCTAGGTCTGACCATTTTTGAACCTGTTAAGCCAACGAGCCCTTCTGACTTTTGAATACATAGTAAATGACTGCCAATAATAAGAACTGCTCTGCTTGTGGCCTAAGTAACCGCTGTCTTTGCGAGGATAGCAGCGATCACTAATTGGTCTATGGCGATATTGCCCTCTTGTTCTATGCTTTCGAGCTCAGTGAATAAGAGAGGGCCAGCTGGTCTGCATTTTAAAATAAAACGGATATTACGCAGTGTAGATTGTCCGAAGTATCCCTGGTCTGTGTGGATCTCCTGAAGACAGGGGCCGTGGGTCTAATGTCATGCGGCTATTAAGCCTGCCCATCAGGGATACCAATGGGTTCCTGAGAACTAGCTATCTTCTTCACCAGGTGGAGGGAAAGAATAGCTGAGGCAAATTGAAAAAAAACCTAAGCATACGACTTGATCAAGGCCGCGGCTGAGAAAAAAAGTGTGGTGGTTGTTTCTCCGCTAAACCTACACGGGCCATCTGTAATGTCTCGGCTAGCTTGCCCCACGTTCAGATGAAGCTGACGTGCGTGATAATTTCACAGTCCCAATCTACTGTGCAATGTGTAGCGGGAACATCAACGATGTTGAACTCTGTGTGAGGCACAAACGCCCTTGCCCTCCATGGCATTTTTTGCTCAACATAGCTCTAGAGGGGTAAAACCTTTTTTCTTCTGGTTTGTGAATTTGTGAGAAACAACTCCACTCTTTTTTGGTCTAATTGTGCCTTTTCCTTTACCAGCAGGTCTAACCGGCTGGAAATTTTCCTCATAGCTGTTTACTGTCTGTAAGGGGCCCTGTGGGAGGGGGTACCACTTCCTCTTTAAATATGGTGGCCTCTTCCTCTGAAGAAGAGGAGTAGCATCCCTCATGCTTTTTCCTGGTAAGTATATGATGTGACTTGCGAGTCTGAGGTGTAAAGGCCTCTGAACCTGTGGCCATTACACTCACAACGTGTCTCCTCCATGGCCCGCTAAAAAATCTCTGAGTGGCCCGAGCTCTCGCGAGATCTCGGCACCCTCGGATGAGTCAACGACCAGGAAGCCGTACTGTTCATACAGTAGCGGCGATTCGTGAGGCAGACTCCTACCCCCAATCGTTGCTAGGTGCTGCCTCCCGTATACGAAACAGTGATTTGGATGATTGTTGTGTATATGAATTGCCTACACCTTAGTGGACAACTGAAGGACTAATGACGAGTCTCAAATGCTTCTATCTCCTTACACACGTTATATGCACATGTTGCAATGAAAAAGATCTTGCATGACATATATATTGAACAGCTGCATGTTCTTCACTATATTTGTTTGCTCTGGACAAAGATCATTTTCCATCCAACCCTCCGCAGGTGAAGAACTATATAATGGGACATATCCTTGTTTTGCAGAAAACAACGCACTCTCCCGCACTAAAAGTTTTTTAGCTCAGTTTTTATTTGTGACATGCTGTGTTGCATCTACGTTTGTTTTTTGTTGTGTGTCTACTATTTGTTTTGCCCCCCACCCTCTCGGAAGGGGGAGTGACCCTCCATAACATATTGCCCACAGCATGTTCACGGAATAAAAACTGAGTAAAAACTTTACTATAAGCGTTTTTTCTGCAAAAAGTATAATATCTCATGGAGTATTACTGCTGGTGATTAGCAGTATGAGTTAAAACAACAGCAAACCATCAAGACATAAAAGGGAGTGCGAGGATCCACAAAATCTAAACTTAACAATGGTACAGCAGAGGCTAAATGCACTGCGCTCTGACGATTGAGGGAGATGTATTTCACAAAAATTAAATACATCACTAGATTAATTTCTGTCCACCACCAAACAGAAACGCAGGTTTTAAGGGGAACTGTGGTTCAAAAATGACTTTCAGTAATTGATTGTGCTCTCCTGAGAGATGGTTTCCTGAGATTTTGTTTCATTCAAGTTTATTTGCATATTTTGTAACATGTTACCATCTTTGTGTGTGATATGGCAGCAGCATCACAGGTCCCCTGCACTTCATGCTTACTGCCTGAAACCATGTGGCAATTAATCTGCCCTGTTGTCTCCTCCCCCCTTGTAGCCCACCCTCCTCCTCTTGAAAGCCCCCCATGGCCTCCCACTCATGACCCCCATGGCCCATCCAGATTGCATGCGCCCCTTCCCTTACCAGCCCACTGTGGCCCTCCCATCGTGGACCTTAAACCCCACCCACTCGTGGGTGCCTTAGCCTGCACACCAACTGGTTGCTGTGGCCCACCCATCCGTGGGGTGCGTGGGTCCTCGACCCCCCCCACCGAATACTGTGTGAAACAGCCCTTTCAGGCAATGGAGGTGTTTTCACTAGTGGGAAGGGATAGGGCTGTAGATCCCTTAACCTTCTCTATGTGGGGATCTTCATACACCGCAGGGAAGGGATTGACTTCCTTGTCCCCCTGCACACACTGAAGTCCTGGGGCTGTGTTCACTGGCGGCAAGGTGGAGGTTGCATCCTTAGGAATGTTCACATGTCATCCTCCCACCCATTAACTTCTGTCAGTATTTCTTTATATCTTTGACTTGGGTCTGTGGACCACAAGTAGAGATGGTTGTCGACCTATTGAAAGTTCGGGTCCGTTTTGAAAAAAGTTCGAAGTTCCTCGAAAACTGAACCCATTAAAGAGAGTTAACTATGGGAGAGCAAATAGTTCAAAGTTTGATGTCAAATACAACACAAATATTAAGGGTAACTCATGTCAATGGCTGTGGACCTGGGAAATGGGTCTGGGGAGCATGTTCCCAAATATCCAGGACTTTCGGAAATCGATTTTACCCTCACACGCGCTACTTTCGACTTATCGGTTCGACAACTTCGGTAACTATGAAGACATTTACTCCGAGTCGATGACCTCACCCTATAGGCTTTAAATGGAGACTTTTGCATGTGGCTGCCTCCCGTGGACAAAACAGTGATTTGGATGATTGTGTTTGTATGATGATGTCAGCTAGATATTGATTAGCCTACCTTATGGACAACTGGAAGGACCCTATGAAGAGCTAAATGCTTTCTATCTCCGTTACACATTACTGCCAAATGTTTGCATTAAAAGATTCTGCATGAATATATTATGAAACGCTGCATTGTTTCTCAGCATATTTGTTTGCTCCTGGACAAAGAGTCAATGTCCACTTCCTTTCCCTCACCTCTCGCAGGGTGAAGTAACTACTTATACTGGGACATTACTCTTTTTGCAGGAAACAAAAACGCACTCTCACGCACTATAAAGTTTTTATAGCTCAGTTTTATTTGTGACAAGCCTGTGTGCACGTACGTTTGTTTTGTGTGTGTACTACATGTTTTGTGCCCGTCCCCCCCCTCTCAGGAAAGTGGGGAGGACCCCCCATAAACATAGTGGCACACAACAGTCACGAATAAACTGAGCTATAAAACTTTATAGAGAGCGTTTTTTTACTGCAACAAAGTATATATTCCATGGAGTATATAACTGTCTGTGGATTAGCAGTAGGCAGTTAAACACAACACCATCAAGACATAAAAAGGAGTGCGAGGATGCCACAAATCTAAAATTAACAATGTGGACGCAGAGCTAAATGCACTGCTCGTTCTGACAATTGGAAGGGATGTATTTCCAAAAATAAAGTAAAGACATCATGAATGAAGTTTGCTGTCACCCAAACACGAAAGCAGGTTTAAATGGGGGAACCGTGGTTTCAAAACTGACTTTCATAATTGTTGCCTCTCCTAGAATTGCTGTCCTGAAATTTGTTTCATTGTTTATTTTGCATATTTTTTTTAAATATTTACATCTTTGTGTGTGATATGGCAGCATCATCACCAGGCCCCTGCACTTCATGCTTACTGCTCTGAAACCCATGCGGCAATTAATCCTGCCCTGTGTCTCCTCCTCACCCTTGTAGCCCCCCCCTCCTACCTCCTACGAAGCCCCCCTGTCTCTTCGCCTCCCTCATGTACCCCATGGCCATCCATTTGCAGCGCCCCTTCCCTTACAGCAACCCATGTGGCCCTGCCCCACTCATGTACAACACCTTACACCCCACCCGACTCGTGGGTGCCTAGCCCTGCACACCAACGGTTCTGCTTGTGGACCACCCATACCGTTGGGTGCCGTGGGTCACTCAGACCCCCCCTACAGCAATACTGTGTGAAACAGAGCCTTTCAGGCAGAGTGTAAGTTGTTTCTCACATAGTGGGCAGGGTAGGGCTGTATTCTTTTCCCCTTACCCTTCTCTGTGGGGATCTGTCATACAGCAGGGAGAGGGATTGACTTCCTGTCCCCCTCACCCGAAGTCTGAGGCTGTGTTCAGCTGGCGGCAAGGGGAGTGCAGTCTTAGGAATGTCACATGTCAGTCCTCCCACCCATTACTTCTGGTCATTATTTCTTTGATATTGGGCTGTGGACCACACTAAGATGGTCGAACGATTGACACGTTGGCCCGTTTTGAAAAAGTTCGATAATGTTCGAAAACGGACCATTACATTCTAATGGGAAGGCAAATATTTCGAAAAGTTTTGAGTCAAATACAACTAAATATTAATGGTAACTTAATGTAAATGGCTGTGGGAACCTTGGAAATGGTCTGGGGAGCATGTTTCCATATCCGAGACTTTCGTAAATCGATTTTATCTACCACTCTCACAACGCGCTACTTTTCTAGCTTTCGCGTTCGAACGTTCGAGGTAACACATGGACATTTTACTCGCAGATCGATGCTCACCTATAGGCTTAATGGAGACTTACTACTCGCAGATCGATGTTGGAGCCTAGATACCAATGTACATTTTACTCGCCGATTCGAACATTGGAACATTCGATAAATCTTTCGACAAGTCCAGGAAATATCGAAATCCGCGTCCGAGATAGTTCAGAGAAGTCCGGGTCCGTTCGAACTCGAACATGTTCGCTCGAACCGGGTTCGATGTTCATGCCATGCCCTAACCCAAGAGTGGTTGTGCTCATTTTAAACCATAAACTTGTATGGAGACAAAAGTTCCCCTTAGAGGAAAAGTTGGACCTCTGAAGGATCAGTGAATGTTAAAAGTTCAGATTATTGCACATTGTAAGATTTTCATGTGCAGTATTTGTTTTATACATCTGTTTTTCTATTCTCTCTTTCATTTAAAGGGCATAAATGTTTATACCTGAAAATCAACTATAGCATTACTAGTTTAATTGCTAATTGTTACAAACCTTATTGCCACTACAATAGTATTTTCCTAGTAGCCGCTGACGCCACTGTCAAAGACTGCTCTGCCCCAAACTGCCTCTTCTGTGTGTTTGTAAAGAGCTCATGCAGCAGGCAGAGGTGCGTCCAGACAGTGTGGAATAGGTGAGTGGGCAGAAGAATTGTGTTGGAAATAAGTTTCTGTGACAGTCTTCAGCATTGAAACTTTATCTCTATCTGTGGTGTGGAGTAATCTATAGAGAATGTACTTGTCTCAAGCAGAATATAAAATATCTTCCTTATCAAATCTTTCACGATTGAATGTACTGTATGCAGTGACTTGGTATACTAAATAGCTAATAGGGTTTGGTGCATTAGCATTTCCACAATGCGCCATTTATAAAGCCGCGGTATCACTTTTTAGCGATACTGCACTAACGATCAGTATCGTAATTTTACGATTGTTAACCAATAACTAACCGACTAATCGGTTAACTACGTAAATTTATGATACCGATAGTAAATCAAGTTAACAAATTGTAGATTTATGATCCCCATAGAATACCTTTGGCGGTAGTTTACTACCGCTCAGTATTCTACGATCAAACCTTCATTAATTAACGAACGTTCGGTCGTAAATGAACGATCGCGATCGTACAATATCCAACGCGATCATAAATTAACTACCCGTGGTATCCTAAAAGGGGGTGAAAGAGCCGTTTAAAGCACTTTAAACATTCAGCCTTGAAAAAAGAAAAGCAAGCACAAATTTTTATTGAAAAGATATTAGTTCCTAATGACTGCTCAGTTATTTGGCAGATAGCCAAGGCAGCTGCTTGTACTTTTAAGATACAGAAAGACAGGCTTTAGTCAGCAGGGTACCCTTACGTTCCTAAAAAGCGATACTGCAGGTTTATAAATATGGCCCCAATGTGACTTATTTGTCTGAGGATTACTCAAATGGTCACTCTATTAATCGTTAATAAATGAGAAATCCAACAAGTTGCCATTCTTTTTAAAAAAGACTTTCATAACCTTTTTTCTTTTTTCTGTGCACATACATTATTTACTCTATGAGCACAAGCAATGCACTCTATTTTTAAGCAAGTTTTATCAATCTACTTTTGCAGTTTTGGATTAGGATCCCAAAACTGGAAGGAATTTTCTTTATATATTTCTCCTCTCTTTATTTTTGTCCTTTACTAGATCTGGAATATACATAAATCACATCAATGGGATCATATCTATACTGCTAGTAAGACATGCATATTACATTTCAATTAATATATATACTTTCAAATACATTAAAAAGTAATACTTGACACATGTCCACTACAGTTTATCATTGTAAGTAATAGAACTGTAAGCTTACCCTGCTGACTAAAGCCTGTTTTCCTTCTATCTTGACTAAAAGTACAACAAGCACGCTGCTTGCTATTGCCTAATAATCTGAGCAGTCATTAGGACTAATATCTTTTCAATAAAAATTTGTGCTTACTTTTCTTTTTTCAAGGCTGAATGTTTAAAGTGCTTTAACGCTTTTCACCCTTAATACTTAATTTCAATATTAAATAGTCTGCCATCTTACATCCCCATTCTTCCAGATAAACAAGTATTAAATATTTCATTAATAGACATTTTTGTTTAAAAAACAGCCATGATCACCTGGCCTTGGCACTGCAGAGATGGGTTAAGGTCATGCTAACGATTTATGACGGTTGGCATGACTGTATCCCTTGCTTGTGGCATCTTTGCAAATATCACAAGTGACATTACGCAGTTTCTTCAAGTTATTCCCCAGCACACGCCCTGCTAAGTCTCTGTAAGGAGATATCAACCAAGCAGCAACCACTGGATTATGTCCCTATATATATTGTTACTATGTAATTCCTAACTTAAGAAATTACCCTTTTGAAATTCATGAAATATTGTATTGCTTTCTTTTAGCTACTTTAAAGTGCATGTCCACCACCAAAACTAAAATTAACCCACTAGTGGCCCCAATGTGTAGTTTCAAAAATCCTTAACTTTCTCCTTTGGCTCCAAATGGTTCTCCTGCCTGTTCACAGTTCCAGAAAATTGAGAGTAAGAGCTGTGTGTCATCTGGATGCCTGCTTCTTCCTTGTACTTTTTGAGGTTTCTGGCACACGCAGGGGAGCCCTCCCCCATCTCTCTGGTTTCATCTTGGCTTCTTCACCCCCTACCTATAAAGTATTTGCTGTAGTGTAGCCACCCCAAACCCCACAAGTTTATTTTGTAAACAAGCAGCAGAAAATACTTACACTCCTTCGTTCCCTTGTCTCTCTGCATTGCCGGCAGCGCTGGGGGAACGAAGGACTATAAGTACATGTCTGCTGCTTATTTTAGTAAACGAAACTTGGCGATTGCGGGTGGGCTACACTACAGCAAAAGGGTGGAGGTGCCCTTTAAGCTGCCATACACATACTGAAATAATAAATTGATTTCTGACTTCCAATTCTGCAATTGTATTTATAGGATTATAATTTAGTAAACGCTATAGAGAAAATAGTTTTGCGTGATGGCTAGTTACTATATAACTATTTGATGTTTAATAAAGTGAAAACAATGCAAATGCAGAATATTTTAGCATAGCACCATCGAGGTAAAGTTTTCCTATAAACATCATTATTCTCTGCTTTATTGTTTTCAATTGTTAATATATTATGTCTGAAGTATGTAAATGTGAATGGAATATCTAAGAATATTGGAAAAAAATGGCAAGGCAGTTTATTTGACAGTATTTATTTATTGATAACTTCTTTATTTCAGTATTAAAGGGGAACTTTTGTCTCCATACAAGTTTATGGTTTAAAATGAGCCATCAACCACCTTGTGGTTAGGGATGGCATAGAACTCGAACCCGAGTTCGAGCCGAACTGTTCGAGTTCGAACGGACCCGGACTTCTCGAACTATCTCGGACGCGGACTTTCGATATTTCCTGGACTTTCGAAGATTTATCGAATGTTCGAATGTTCGAATCCGCGAGTAAAATGTACATGGTATCTAGGCTCCAACATCGAATCTGCGAGTAAAGTCTCCATTAAAGCCTATAGGTGAGCATCGAATCTGCGAGTAAAATCCCTGCTATGTTCTTATCTCTATGTTTGTGCAACAGAGGAGGGGAGGAGGAAGGAGGGACTTGAGCAGGGAAGAGGACCACGTTCACAGATTGACTGCAGTACAAGTCGGAAGTAGAGAATGCCAAATCACATATCTTTAACTTGTGTTGTTACTCAGTAACAAGGAGGGAATCTTGAAAAAAAAGTTTTAGACACTCTGGGGTTGGGGAGAATTTTAGACACATGGAAGGAAAGAAAAAAAAAGTTCTTTTTCTCGATAGATTCAACTTAACTACGAAAAAGTGATAAAAAAAAAAAACTGTTACGGCAAGCTAATTGTCTTTGTAACCCAACATGTGTTATAAAGGGTTTATCTTTAACTCTAAAACTTCGAATTTTCAAAAAAAAATTTTAGATTTTAAATTGAGCAGTAGTTAGATCTGAGAAAATCGTCACTTTTAATCACAGCATTTACAGGAAAGACCTGTCACTCCCGAAGCAGAAATTATACTATATAACCCAATGCTTGACCTCTTTGCTGAATGTCAGCCATTTTCTGCAACATTTAAGAGAATCAGCAAATTAAAAGACAGCAGGGGGAGGGAGGGGGAGATGTGTAGCATAGCAGAGTCTTATGGTTGAGGTGTGCAGGCCCAAGAACAACATACATACACGTCTATAGTGTCGCAGAACACTAAAAGGAAGGAAGTGAGGTAAGGAGGGTTGGGGGGGATTAGGAGTACTCACTAAAATTAATAATTTAATGACAAAGCAAAGCACAGATAAACATTGTGAGTAGAGTACCATCATTTTACTTGTCTCAAATTAAATTGTAGTTCAGAAAATTGTAAAGTGTTTTGGTGCGTGTAATGACCCTTTAAATTAAGATCTGTTTGATAGCTTGTAGGATAGAATAGTGCATGGGCAAACTTTTCCAAGTTTTATTGCATCAGCCTAGGCATGGAATAGGGAATCATATCAGGTTATAAAGATACCATAAGACTGTAGGGAGAGATGCAATTCCCCCTTATTGTTAAAAATGAGGTTTTGTAAATCCACCCTTGTTTAGTGGCAATATCTGCAGTTTAGTTAGCTTTCATGTTGTAATTTACAGTATCACTGCCTGCTTCAGCCCTCCTAGGTACATTCTTTAGAAGAGTTATGTATTTATTTTATATTATTTAATTTAAACGTTGATGATGATTATTTGTGCAAGAGATTTTTTTCCTTTGCCTTTTAGTCGAAAATTGGAAAAACTATTGAATGTTAGTACAGGTGCAAAGGCTTTCTTAAAAACTTAAAAGTGCTAAATAATTGCAAAAATAATTATGCAGAATGATACAAGATAGAACTTGTATGGTTTTTATGGAGCAAAATTCTCTAGAGGACTTCTTAAATTGCTTTTTAAGACCACTAGTAATACATGCATCTCAATGCCAACCGTCTCAGCCAGAGTACAGTAGTAATTCGTTTAGTAGAACAGTGTGATGCCTGCTGTGAGTTATTGATCTATTTGCATTCATTTACTTTTGTTGTGCTTTCCCAAGATAAATCGGGTACAAGGAAAAATCCGTGTTCTTGCTAATGCCTTGAGGTTGGTGAAGGAAACCATTTCTACTGAGTCCAAGGTTCTGACCATGCTCTAGGCCTCAAGGCCTTGTCAAGAGGATAAAGCAACTGAACTGTAGTCTCTTTTGCACAGAAGAAACTTAAATCCTCCCCTGGATGTTGGATTATATAACAAGTCCCGCTGTGATTTGTGATTTGTTAAAAGTGCTTAGAAACTCTTAATGAAGGCAAAAATGCCGAGTAACAGAGTATAATTTATTAAATTAGTGGATTGACCTTTTCTATTTTTTAACACCTAAGAAGCAATTTATTTATTCTGCAAAAGCATATCCTCTACGGCAAAATGACCAATATACTACATACAAGAAAACAAGTTTAGTAATAACTTAAAAAAGTGCGTACTTTGTCTATTGATAGACCCATACTTCTAATAGTTCTGTTATCTATTTATTTCATTTGATTTCATTGTCTTTTAATTTCTGGTTATGGTTGATCTTCTAATATGTTTCTGTTTCTATTCATGTTGTTTAGTTTCCCCCTTAACTTATTGCGGATAATTGTATAATGGAATTGATCTCTCCTAGGTGCTACTACCGTGGGGTAAAATTTTTTCTTAATAGTTCGTTTTTTATTTCGGATTAAAAACAGTTTTGTTTAGTAGTGAGTGTGTGTGTTTGTGGCTGTGGTGGATGTGGATAAAATAAAGCCTTACTAGCAATGCCTCAAAATGTGTTTAACATACACATTGTGGAGGTTGGTGCTTTACTTTTATTAGTTCAGTTACAGATAAGGTTTTAACTATTTGGGATATATCAAACAGTATCTTAAACTGGTACTTTGTATATGTAGATTGAAATTATGAAGAACAAGTAGCAAATTTTTGCATATTCAAGCACTATCGGAAGTTTATGAAAGGATTAATAAAGCCCAGCTGCCCAAAAAACACTTTTTTGAGTGTAATGATCGATCTGAAAGTGCAAGTCAAGTTATTTAGCATATCAGGAGGGGGTGGAGGGGGTTAAGTAAAAATGGGGTTAGCCACAGTGGCTTAGTGGTTTCATCCACGGCATCCGGTTCCCCACAATCATCATTAAAGACCTACATGATAGGTGTTATTTTGTGTAAATTAATAAATGTGCTTAGATTTTGTAGCTATTTGGGAATGGCCACTGATGTTGTGAATGTAGACAGTAATGTAAAGGGCGGGCTTTAACAGAAGATGTTGGTGCTATATAATTCCACAATAATATTAATAATAAATGGAGGTTAAATGGCTATTCCAAATAGGACAGAGATCCCATAAAAGAATTCCATGTTTAGTTTTTCTTTGTGAGTTTTGAGTTTTGTAACAATCTTCTAGTGATGTTGCTGACCCTGTGTTCATATTTACGCGGACATTTCTGGTGATTGGTTGTTCTGGTCATGCAGTACTGCTCATTAGGCCCTATCGTTTGTTATTTTGAGCCCACCCTCACCCCTCCCCCCCATAAAAATAACAAAATGAAATATAAAAATAAAAAATTTTCAATATTTCATGAAGGATTTTCCTAAAAATATATTCGGTAAATAAAAATGAGCACAGTTTTAAAACAGAAAAATCCCAAACAGAAAAACAGACAAAGTATATATTAAGTGGACTTAGTTTAAAAAAGTAAAAGTTACCATGCAATTGTAGCTTGATGTGCAGAATTTTATTTGTTTTTTTCCCCACAATTTTATTGTTCAGATCGTCTCCACAGTTTTGGAGTAAAGGGATCATGAAATTTGGCGTTATATGACATGGTGGGTTTCAAAACATTGCAACAGGTTTCATTCAGTACGCACATTCACATCCCTACATTTTTTGCAATTGTACCGGGATCTGAGGCATACTAAGATACCTAGGAAGCGATGTCACTCTGAGTAGATCTTTTTTGGTAATTCAGCAGTACCTGCTTGTGTTTCAAAAGGGATGAAATTTTAAACGCCTGCTATTAGGTGGTTATTAATGTTTTACAGGAAGAGCCACGAAAGCTGATATTGAATAGGCTTTTGCAAATGTGAAAGGTGCAAAGCAAGTTGACTGTAACCTTACATTTTATCACTGTGGTTCTGGGTAAAAGGTGGCTCTGCTAATTAATTTATTTACTCAGAATAAAGTTTGGACACTGTGTTTTGATGTGTTATAAACAGAAAATATATCTGAGGAAGGGACAGTGAGTCCCCAAACATGTGCATGTTGTCTAAATGTATGGCCGCACATTTTCTATAAGCGCTGAATCGATAAATTGCATAATGTGCATGTATAAATAGACCCATATATACTTATTGATGCACCCCTACACCCCACCCATCTGTTGCCATGACAACAACACCTAAAATAACAGGTTTACAGGATTAATGCGCAAAAAAATATAGTGTTTTCAAGAAAAGACAAAAAAAAAGAACAAAACCTCTCGAATGGTTAGCCCACATATGTTTGATTTTTACTACCCGACCGAGGGCTCCCCAACATTGGATGATCATGCGGAACCGTCTCTCCGTTTTCTATGCGACCGACATGCAACAATTGCAAAATCCCATTCATTGGCGGTCGTATGTCGGTAACATAGAAGAACGGGAGAGACATCCGGCAGGAAGGAGTCGAACAAATCTGCGGGAGGACCGGGGAGTTGCGCTCGGTGGGTAAGTAAATTGAAACATATTAGGGATTGCCTTCCTCAGGTAGGGCACGGGGAGGTTTGTTTGTCCCGGAAACTTGTATGTGTGCTATGTGTGGTTCCAATAACTTTGAGTCACCTTTATGTAGTGTGCCCCCCCAACAGCGGCGTGCTGGGGAGTGTTCCTTTTGGATGTATTCTATTATGTATAACATATACAACAAGCTTCTGAAGTTGGATATGTAGAAGAGGATATCAAAAAAATAAATTGAGTTTAAAAGGGGAAACTAAAAGATCCACAGAAGCCAAAGATGACAGCAGGGGACTACAGTAAACTAAATAAAGAATACAGATGAGCAGAACCATGTCTAAAAAATTACAAATAAATAACACGTAGCCCAGAGGGGAGGAAAAAATTTCCTATCAATGTATAATAAGTGATTTTTTGTTATTTTTCCTTCTTTTTTTTCCCTTTAAATCAAGAATATAAACAATGACAGATTATTATGTGAATTTATCAAGGAGCCAATGGGTAATAAAAACTCTTCGGAAACTGGAAGTACTGTTATTTAATCAATAAGAACAAAACTATAAAGATAAATTAAAGCTTGCGCTTGCTTTTATAAGAAAAAAAATAGATCCAATTTTTTAAAATTAAGAATTGCTCCATATAAAACAATACAGCATGAACCTAACCTGTTCTTGTGTTAACAACAACATTTTAAATGAAGTGGAAGTTATACAAATGCTTTGTCTTTTTTCTAAGACGAGGGGGGGGGGGACTCTTAGTCCTTTTTTGAGAGCTATTCTGTAAAATCAGAATTTAATAGTTGTGCTTAGACTGACTGAGAAAAGGATCAAGAGAAGAAGAAATACTGTCACTGAAAGGGTATCTTCACTGGTAAAAAATAAATTGCCCATTTTCGTTTTATTGAAGATCGAGGGGGGGGAAAGGGAACTGTGTCTTACCTCCCATTTTGCAATACAACACTTCAGGAACGAAGGGTAAGGTACTTACCTGATAGATCAGTCCTATGCTGCTGACAGGTCAGATGGACTCTGTATTCTATGTGGATGAGCAAGAGTACCAGGGGGTCCATTGGGGACCTGTATAGTATGTGTCGTGGAGCCAGTGGAGTACCCTGTGAAACATGATATGCATCACAAGGATTTTTACAACTGTATAAAATTTTGTGGGAAAAAGGCACCAATTATTTCAAATCATCAATGACCACATATAAAATAATGGTCATTTCTTATTTGTAAATATAATATTATTGTAACTAATATTTATTATTTGTAAAAAAAAGTAAACCATTAACGGAGCCCACGATAGAAAGAAGAAACCGTTAGAATACCTAACACATGGGAAACTGCCTAAAGAATCATATAGACAGTTATTCTGTATAAATTGACAAAATTAAAGAAAAAGTTCAATAGTATCATATAAAGTCTGTAACTGGCCAAAAGATTGATAAGAATATATAGAGGGTAAAAACTCCCAAAATTTGTTACTTTGCTAATAAGGTGGATGTTTTAATAATAAAACTAATCCCTGGAGAGATAATGCCACATGAGATTGAGGCTACATATACTGTGGCTTAGTTCCTTAAGACCCAAAAAAAAACTCATTTCCAAGGAAGTGAGCTGCTTTCAAAGATCGCCCATGTTGAATCTATAAACAAACGTCGTAGCCTAAAAGGATACACGCACCAAACATTTAGGAATTGTTTAAAATGCGGCACATGTAGTAGTAGCGTCTGAATTGTAGACAACAGGAAATTTGTAATAAAAAAGAAGGGAAAACCATTTTTAATTAAAGAAACTTTTCTAATTTTAAGTCCACATTGTGGTGGAATCATCACTTGTCCATGGGGTACATTTTACTTTGCAGGGCTCTTCATATATGAATAGGGAAATATAGAAGAGAGAGATTTTAGTGAAAAAGAAAGGCAAAAAAAGTATTAGAGAACGGAGAAGTATTCCCAAAAATATGGATGAACAAGTGTTCATTTTCGGGGTTAGAAGGTTTCAGTTTTGGACGTATTATAGCCAAATTGGCAGTAGTCTAGGGGACGGTACAAGGGAAATAAATATAACTTGAGATCATTTAAAAATAATGTGTCTGACAAAGGTCTTAATTAGGAGGTTTGCGATTGAAATTCGTTGAGTTTGTTTAGCCATTTTTCGAATTTCTAATTTTCGGAAATTTCGAAAGTTCGAGTTCGAAAATCGGCTACTTTCGATTTCGGAAACATCTATTTCGATTTTGAAAATCATATTACTTTCAATTTTCGACCCACCCCCGCCCTCGCTCCCCAGTGCCGGAGATCCACCCGCCGCACATCCCTTCCAGAGCAGGGCCCATCCAGTGTGGGGAGGGGCGGAAGGGAGTGGGCCCTCCAGGCAGGGGCACTGAGAAGTGCCTTTTGGGGCTTTTGATTTTCAAAAAACGCCATTGCGAAAATAGTTCCACGTTCGGTTTCGAAAATGGTTCTACTGTGATTTTCGAAAATGGTCTACTTTCGATTCAAATTTTCGAAAATGGTCTACTTCCGATTTTCTGTTTCGAAAAACGTCTATTGTGAAAAATCGTCTATTTTCGAAATCGTCTATTTCGAAAATTGTCTCTTTTGATTTTCAGAATAGTTCTTCTTCGATTTTTGTGAAAAATGTCTACTTTCAATTTCAGTGTATCCGAAGTTGTCTATTTCGAAAATTGGCTACTTTCGTTTTTCGAAAATGTCCTATTTTCGAAATCATCTACTTTCGATTTTCGAAAACGTCTACTTTTCGATTTTTGAAATCGTCTTCTACTTTCGATTTTTGAAAATCGTCTTATTTCCATTTTCGATAATTTGGTCTACTTTAGATTTTCGAAAAATCGGCTACTTTCAATCTTCAAAATAGTTTCTACTTTCGATTTTCGATAATCGTCTACTTTCGATTTCGACAATCCCAGTCTACTTTCGATTTTGAAAAGTTTTGTCGGGGTTTTTTGAAACCCTCAGGATTCGATTCGAAATGGGTTTTATTCGGGAAAATCACATACATCTCAACTAAGTGGAGCTTTTATCGCAGTAAACTTTCAACCGCGTTAACTTTGAGCTGCTATTTAGTCCTTTTATTAATCACGGTAATGCTATTTGGCGTTTTTTTTCTGGGCTACCGTTTTTTTTTGGTTTTTTAACTTTATTGAAATAATAAATTATCATATTTTATCGTAGTTCATTTGCTGTTGGATATTTTTTCTTAGCAATTCGTTGGGTTTTGCTAAATTTCTTGCGTTGGATTCATTGGAACAACTCTCTTTTAACCATGTTTCAGTGCCAGAGCAGGGAATCTAATTTTGTTTGTGTTAGTACCAGTAGAATTTCAGGATTTTCCCTCAATTAGTTTAGACTAATTTTACAGTAGAAACCCCCCAGTAAATCAGGAATATATATCTCGCTATTTTTTTTTTTAAATAAAGCATACTTAACATGGTAACAGAACTGTGTAACTTTCTGGAGATTTTACTAGATATATGGGTAAAAATATGGGGGAAAAAAATTTAAATTTTAAAATTTTCATGGATTTTCTGTTTCTAAAAGCTCTGAATACCAGTATATGTAGGGAACCCACATGATACCAAATTAAATTATAACCATTTCTGACGGTTAACATAGATATCTACAAAATAAACAAAAAATCCCCAAAAAGTGAGATATTGTGATATGAAGGAAAGACATACCCGAAGGTATTTCTCCATTTTCCTTTTTTCAACTTTAAAATCAAAGACAAATCAAATCGAATATAAACTAAAAACTTTAGAATAAAGATCAAAGCATCTCTCAAATATGAAAGCCTAACCTCTCCTGAATAAAATGCGAGTTCCACATTCAAGGTGTACTCGGAGACAGACTTCAACTAAACCAAAGGTGGACCAATGATAAATGCCGTTAGTAACAGTAAAAAAGTCGCCCAGCTTTGTATTTGAACAGTCTGGCAGTTTCCAAAAAAACACACCCAATTCAGAAATAACCCCCACACAAGATACAAATTCCTGGGAATCTACACACCTTCGCTATTTGGAAACGCTATACTGTGCATTCATACCATCAATGGTGTGAGCACAGGTCATTTCGAGAAGTCCGCACTTTTTAAAAAAATGAACCACAACTAATTCATGGTTAAAAATTACCAAATATCAATCACCAAAATGTCCCAGAATCAAGTGGAATGCCATATGGGCATCTGGTTTACACAGGGACCTGCAAGTGACTAGCCACAAGTTTAGACATGCACAATGGCTCAGATACCTCAAAAAGATTCAGGCACATCAAAATGTGAACAGTTTCCAGTTTTTCCCACAAAACACCCCCCAACCCCCCTCCTCCTCTAAACTAAGAAATGTCACCCAAAACTGTGATATTACTGGAATCTACACACCTTCAGCTATGTTTGTGATAATTCGGTAGTTCAGCATTTCATACCATAATGGCTTGTGGGGCACTTTCGCAGATTTTTTTGTTTTTAAATAATAAAAAGGCAAACTTCAAATGTAGAAAGAAATAGAAATCGGCCACAACCACAGGATGTAAGAAAAAAAGTTACAAATATCAATTCCCCAAATGTCCTGAATCAAAACAGGAGGCCATATGTGTAGGTACCCCGCGGACATGTGGAAGTGACTCTAGCCACAAATGAGCATGCACGAGGGTCAGAAACAGCAAAAATATTCAGCTAAATCCAAATTGAAAGACGCAGTTTTGGCCCAGAAAGAAAAAACCACCCCCCAACTCACCAAATACCCCCACCAAACTACATACTCCTTGAATCTACATGTAGGATTGTCGTTCGTTCATTCATTACCATCAATGGTGGGGGCCGCAGTTCTTCCTTTATCACAGGATATTTTCTGAAAAAATTAAAAAAACACTTGCCAAGGTAGCATAAACCTGTGGGAATGTAAAAAAAATCCCCAAAGTAAGACAATTGAGGGATGGCTCAAAAACAGGCAAAAAATATTCAACAAGTCCGATTTGAACAGTCTTGTATTTTTTATAAAACCACCCCACATAACCCAGAAATCCCCCACAAAACTATATAGTCTTGGATCTACACACCTTCAGCTATGGTTAACGCTGTAGTCATTCAATTCCTACATCATTGTGTGGACACCCTTCTTAGAAGTTCACCCTCTAGCAGATTTTAGTGAAAAAATTTGCAAAAAAAACACTTTTCAAAGGTAGAAATCATGCCCAAAACCCAAGTAATGGGAAAAAAATTTACCTGATAGAAATCTCCCAAATTTACCGGAATCAAAGGGTATTACATATAACCTTGCTGGTACACACCCAAAATGTGAAATCAACTAGTCACAAAGTGGAGACAATGCACAGTGGCCCAATTACACGCAAACTTTTCAGATTTGAAAACACACCTCTATATTAGAAATACCCCCTAAAAACTCTTATTCTTGGGAATCTACACATCTTCGCGATGCAAAGGCACCTGCTTTTATTCCATACACAAATGTGTGGATGCAGTTCTGCTGAATTATGCACTTTTACCAGATTTTATTGAAAAAATAGTACAAAAATAAAATTAACATTTAAAAATCCATGGCAAAATTCCCATGTAATGTAAAAAACCTCATTAAGTATCAATCACCTAAATGCCTTGAATTCAAATGGTCTGCCCATAGCATGGGTTACCCACTGGACGTGGATTTTCCCCAACAACTCAAATGGGCGATGCAAAGTGCAAGTACAAGAAAAAAGTCAGTGCTCTGTTAATTTGAACAGCCTAACTTTTCAAAGGAAACAGCCAAGAAACTGGATATACCCCCCACAAATATATATTTTTGGAATTACACAATTTCAGTCCAAGTAACGGCTCAATGCTTTCAAAACATTACATGGGAAGACCAGTATACATAGAACTCTGTGATTTTAGGAAGAATTTTGTTAAAAATTAAAAAAAGATGATTCAAAGGTTGAAATCTTTCTTAAACCTACTTGCAGTAAAATAACCCACTTAATGTCATCCTCACATGGTCCCAATCAAACAGTAGTCGTATTAGTTGGTGCCCACAGAGACATGGCCACCACTCTCTCAAATGGGACACAACATGACACACAAAAATTAAAGTGCCTCTGTAATTGGCCACACTTTTTTCAAAAAAACAGCCCCAAAACTTGGAAATACCACCAAAAAAATATATATTTTTGGAATCGGAACATTTAAGCTCTATAACAGTGCCGATGCTTCAAAAATAAATTGAAGAAAGAATTACAGAAAAAAGTAATTATAAAATCCATGCTTTTAGGATGATTGGTGAAAAAATTAAAATAGATGATCAAAGGTGAATCCTACCTTAACCCACTTGACAAGTAAAAAAAACCCACTAAATGTCAATATCCCATATGTCCTGAATCAAACAGTAGCCCATTATGAGTGGGCGGCACACAGAAAACCCCCAATGGCCAGAAAATAACTCAAATAGGACGATGCACAAGAGAATTTCATAAGAAAAACATCAAAGTGCTCTTATTAATTTTACACGCTGTTTCTTATTCAAAGGAATCTGCCCCCAAAACTTGGAAATGCCCCCCCCCCACAAAAAAAAAACACTAAAGTCGATCTCTTACATGTTCCTGAATCTCAAACAGTATGCGTATGTGTGATGCACACAACTAAATGGCCACCAACAAACTCAAAGGGGAAGCATGCACAATGCAATTACAAGAAAAATCAAAACAGGTTTATCAATTAAAAAAGTTCTTATGTTTAAAATGAGTGTAATTTTGCCCCAACAATCAGATGTTAATGAGTGTCTTATTGGTTGGGCAAAATTAGCACCATTTTAAACATAAGAACTTTTATTGAATCTCCCTGAAAGTGATCTATATTAAACAGGCTTTCTTATTCAACGGGAATAGCCACAAAACTTGAAAATCTTGGGGGGGGGGCGGGGGGGGTTGGGTTGGGGGGGTGGGTGGGGAGGTGGGGGGGTGAGGGGGGGGGGGGTGGGTGGGAGGTTTTTTTTTTTTCTCTTTTTTATTTTTTTTTCGTCAGCAGCATCCCCTGTGGTCCCACCAGGTTCCCTGCAATTCCGGCTTCATGCTCGGAAACCATGTCAGTCAATTGCCTGTGTTCTCCTCCTCCCTTTGCCAGACCCCCCTGGTCCCCCCATCAGGGACCCCATGGTTCCCTCCAGTTGCAAGCCCCCATGGCCCATTCTCTTACAAGCCCATGTGGTCCTGCCCACCGCAGTTGCTGTGGCCCCACCCACCATGGGTGCCTAAGCCCACCCATCATGGGGCATAAGCGCCCATCCACCAAAGGTGCATTAAGCCCGCCCCACTCACGGGTGCAGGGCCACTCAGACCCCCCCTACAGAAAACTGTGAAAACAGCCCTTTCAGGCAGAGTGAGAACTCTGACGAGAGAAGGGCTGTAGATTCCCTTACCTACTCTGTCAGGAGGGACTTCACACAGCCAAGAGAGGAGAGGGACGTCCTGTCTCCTCACAAAAACTGAGGGGTTCTGAGCTGTTGCTTGCCGGCGGCAGTTGGCAGTGAAACCTTAGGAAGTCACGATGTCAGCCTCAACCATTAATTTCTGGCAGTTCATTTTTTATATTTGGATGTGGAGCAGATAGAGAGGTGGTTGATGCTTGTTTGAAAGGTAGGAAAACTTTTATTAAAATCAACGTGTTTGGGACCACAGTTCCCCTATAATGTGCCTCATTTCTCTGTGTGCTGATAGATGGTTGTGGCTATGTAGCGCATTTTTTTCTGACCTTGTTTCCTTTGTTGTTTCCAGCACCCTACTATCATGACCGACTGTTGGTTATTTATTGACTTTTCAGGGGATAAATGAGACATGTGTGGTTCATTCCAACAACGGTTCGGCACACTCATTAAAGTCAAAAATCCGAAAAATCACATTAAACCAAGTGAGTTGCGCTCACACATTTGTAAAGACAATTTTTACGTTTTTCAATCTAATTTTAAATTTTCTATTGGTAATATTTGATTTTTCATTACAATTTCTGAAAAATTACATCAACTCCGTGGATTTTGAATGAAAAATACAGGTTAGTTACAAACTGGGGAGTAATCACTACTCCTGACACTTCCTGTCTGCTCCTTGTTACCATTTGTACGCCTAATTCTTTTTCCATTGCTGACCTTGCTGTCAGGACCGGTTTCTTCTAGTATATTTTAGGAAACTGATCAATTCGTCAAGATGAAAAAACGGAAAAATTACAACGTTACCACTTTTGACCTTGACATCTAATTGATTTAAATCATTTTATGATCGAAAGGTGAACAGGGCATGAAAGGAGGATCTCCGGTGATTGCCGTGATGCAAAAGCAACTGCGCAGATTTATTGCGAAATCCATTCAAGAATGATGGTTGCAAGGCATTAATGTATATCAATCGCTACTTCCTGATTGGTTTGGAAAAGAAATAGATTGTTGCACCATTGTGCCCAGCCATTGATTGTGTATATAGCCTAACCGTGCACTTGTGAGGGAAAACATGTACAGTATGTTATCTGACCAATCCACAAACAGACACGCTTTAAAAATTTTTCCTTATTTTTCCCTATCTCATCTACTTACTGCAGGGGATTATTTTTTCCATACAGCTCTATTTTATTTTCTGGTTCCTCTTACGATTCAGGTGCACTCTCCCCGTTAAAGCTTTCTTGTAATGGATTATGAAAAGTATGAGCCGAGCCCAGATTGATTCTGTGCACAAAGAGCCCATATTGAAAATTTGTTTGAACAAATATAGTTTGTAAACAAAAACTATTATTATAAACCAACAAAGCTCAAACAAGGTCATTAGGACGAAAATCACTCCAGAATTGAAAAACCCCCAAAGGCAAAATATCTACAACGTAAGTAGAAGGCTCTCCAAGGATGACAACAGGAACCATAGAGACCTGGGCATGAGACAGAAGACGACTCACCTATTTATTTGCAGCTTAAAGGGGCTGTCCACCCCTCTTTTCAAAAAGTGATATAATTGTAGATCACCCCCCAAAAGCTTAACTTCATTTTTAGTAAAAAAATTTAGAAATCAGCTCCCACACGGGTTATTATACTCACAAGCTCCCGCGCTCCACTGCCGCTTTGGGTTCTTCTCCCAGTCTCCACTGTGGATGCTCTGTTCTTTTAAGTTTTTGAGTAGCCCGCAGGGAGGATGCTCCGGAAGGGCAGTCAGTGATTGGCCGTGACATTCACAGTCCACGGCCGACATGACTGCCTTACCCGGAAGTGCAGAAGCCCGGCGGTGTGGAGCGAGGAGGAAGATGTGTAAGTATGCTCTGTGTGGGAGCTGATTTCTACTTTTACTCAAAGGAAGTTAAGATTTTTGGGGGGTATCTACCTAATATCAGTTTGAAAAAGAGGGTGAACAGTCCCCTTTAAATGCAAATGAGGTTTCCAAAGCTTGAAAATATTCAATGCCCCTCGTTGATTAAAGATGAGTTCTTCACACCTCCATCTCTCTTCTGTGGTATCTCAAATTACAGAAATCACACAAAGAACTACGATGTAGGAGACAAGGCGTTAAAAACATTATGTTGCTGAGATGCAAACTTGAGAGTGCGGGGCGTTAAGAATCTACATTCCAAATCAATTTGATCAAATTAAACCCACCTATTTACTCGGACCAAAATAGAGTCCTGGTACTGCTCTAGGTGGAGTTACAAGAGAAATAGCATCCCAGAACCAATTAAGGACAGGAATCTTGGGAGCCGTGTTGTGAAATTAACATCTGGTTGGCCGTCATGCCTCGTCTACTGAATGCTATGAAGCATACTGAAGTGCACCCAGAGTTCTCTGGAAACTAGTGTGCTGAAATGTGCACTGTGCACAATCAGGACACAATTGGGACATTTGCTCACAAAAAAATGAGTATACTTAGCCATATAACTTTCCATTATTTTTTTGGGAAACAGTTATCAAGATATTTTCATTTTTTTGTTTCGTTGGGGTGCAGCAATTGATTTTCCACCAATCAGAAGTATTTTGCATAATGGTTAAATATCCCTTTTTCATTTTATTATTAAATGCGCAGAAATCAGTTAAACATGCCAAAACAATGATTGGGAAGTCTCAAATCTGATCTGATCTGATATTGATGTGGATTGAATCAAGTTTACATGGTAAACCAGATATACACCGACACAACAGGATTTATGCTCAATTTCCTTATTCTAGCACATAGGTAGACGTACTACGTTTAGGGGATTTGGATAACAATCCTTTCGTCAGGTCAAAAATGGCTCTCACATACTGACCCAATTTTCACATTAATACACTCCCCACGGAACTGACATTCACCATCACTTGACCCATCCCCACATCAGATTAACCCTAAACCCTGTTTAATACAATAATATCATAGTAAATGGAAGGACAGATATGGCTTCTTAAATGCAATTCTATTTCAAATAAGGTAAAGGATCGCTAGTCCTTTTCAACCCATGTGGGCTATAAGCTCTTAAGTTGAGGGACCCACCAAACTCATGCTTTTTTAGAAGAAGACTTCGATCCCTCCCCTATTCGGAGTCAATGCAACCCAGCCCCCCGATATTAAGGTCACTGTCAGTGGGGAACCCGCTTGCAATGTGTATTTGCACAGGGTAAAACTTAACATCCTTTTTGGATGCTGGAGCGGTTGCGGTAGATACGGGGACTTTATCATCTGAGTGGTTTCCCCTACGTCATCAGTCCGCAGGGGCACCACAAAACACTGTGTATGACTGACTCACACGTAGAGATGTCCGAATTTGCAAAAACCGGTCGCTCGAGGAATCCGCAAATTTTCGGAAAATTCAACATTAGAAAATCTGCGGCGGACCATTAAAACCCACTTTAGGACTTGTACTTGCCAAACTGTAACAATCGTCTCTTGCCTTGGCCCTAAAAATGTCACAGGGTACTGTGCAAATTCTACCACTGAAAAATGAAATAGAGTCATGTTTTTGATTAAGCTCAGCGTGGAAAACCGCGCTAGGGTTTCAGCGTACCCCGCCATAGACAAATATTCATCTATGTATCTCCACCGGGCCACGATAATTGGCCTCGGTTAGAACCACTAGAGTAGGCAATATCTGTCCTCAAACCATGCCATATAGGCATTGGCATTCGACGGAGCGACATTGGACCCATCGCTGTCCCACCGCAGCTGTAAATAATAAATGTTCTTTTTAAACAAAAAATCATTTTCCATTAATAGATAGTCAAACACTCTCCCCCTCGCCATATTCTGTAGATGCTAATAATTATTATGCCTTACTCCTTCATGATTGCGGAGGAATAGAGTTATATAACAATGCCACACAAACGTGGCCATAAAATATCATTCATGTCCTGTATGTTCATTTCCTGAATCTTTGGCAAAAACTGCAAAACTATCCTTTAATAGGATGAGTCTTTTGTAGTATGGATTAATGATTTTTTATACAGAAAAGTTGCCATTGGAACAAACACTGAACCCACCAGGCCACAATGGGACGAACAGGTGGCCGGAGTGGGCCTTGTGTATCTTAGGAAGAGTATATAGATAGGGTGTTTTAGGACAAGGGACTAATTTAAAGACGTATTCCAAGTCCCTAGAAAACCACTCCTTCCTTCTCTTAAAATGATCAATACATGTTTTAAATAATATAGTAACTTATCAGTGGATTCCCCTTAATTGGGAATACACCAAGGAGTATGACAATTGATGGTAATTGCTTTTTTATACTCTTCTGGGTCCATCACTACTGATGGACTCATCCCCTTTAAGATCATTAAGGCCCAAGGTTATGTAGTTAATTAGAATGTCGGGAGAAAAGTCTTATCTAAACACTCAATTTTTCCACATCATCCTGTTACTCTTTTAAATTGTTCTTACCTGGATAGTGGATGGAGGCACAAAACCTTTGTTTAGTATAAACCATAATCCTTTGGATTCAGACCTTTGTTCAATCAGATTTTCAATGGATCTTAAAATTTTCAGCAAAGAAGAATACTTTCAGTCTCAATGTACGAAAAATCTATACAGATCAAAATCTTAGAATCAAACTGTTAAATTTAACATCTGGACAAAAATTAAGTAATTAAAGATAGAACTCCTTTTTCAGATCAGTTAATATACGCTTAGATAAATTATTAAACACTATTTTGTTCATTGGTCTCGTTGGTCATGCCCTGCTGTAATTCTTTGTTTCCTTTTAGTTGAACGTCCATGCTTCTCCCTCACTCCGGTGACAAAAAATGTGATCCATAGTCTAGGTGATCTCTCAGGAAATTCAAATCTGCGGGGAAGGAATGGGATTTTTTTTCTCTGGGGTATATGTTCCCCATGGTCCCCCCTTCTACTCGGCCCGTCATCCATTGAAAACTGGCCATTGATAATCGGAGTTTATTCCCGTTCAAAGCCGGGGACAGAAACCCATTATCCTCCATATAAAAGTTATCATCCACCCCATGGTAAGAAAAAGTATACCTATTAGTCAACTTATGCGGGAAGAGAGAGGGAAGGAGATATGTAAGTAATAAAGAAAACAAAAAGAACAAAAGAGGTACATGTGTATAAGAGGTAAGCGGTTTATCGGTAATGTTATAACATAAAGCCGTAGATGAATAGAATATAAAAGACAAATGTATCGGTTGTATTTAATTAGATCAAATGGACTTGAAGTTTGGTTCTTGAAGACGTTCCTCGTCATCAATTGTTTCTCAATTCAGAAGACTTGTACTAAGAATCTGTGGCAATATGTACCCTGGAAAATCCCCAATTAGCATATCACAGCCAAGTGTTCAAGGGTTAAGGATTTTCCAGGGTACATAATTGCCACAGATTCTTGCTTTTTTGACAAAGTCATTCTGAATTGAGAAGCCAGTCGGAGTGATAGAGGAAATGTCTTCAAGAACTAAAACCAAGTCCAGTTGACTATTGGAATACAGAGATATACCCTGACTGGGATATGAATGAGAAAACCTTCACAAGCAATAAGACAATGGAAAAGTAAAAGACTAAGGAGAATTCCGTTATTAGACATACGGCCATATTGAGTCAAAAAAGGTTACACAGATTAATCAGGAAAACAGGCATATATTGTCTGGCATGTATCCCAAGTGAAAGAGTTGCACAATTACCCTGGAATATTTTAGGCGAGGCAAGACAATGGTACAGTTGTGGCAGTACAGCGTCCTAAAAGAAACAGAAAGTAACTTGGCTCCCTAAAAGGAGAAAAGGCATGTTTAAATGCCACAAGTGTACACAATGCACACAAGTTATATATGGTGATGAATGAAGCTTTGTACTTCCAGGTACTTAAAATTTTTTTTACAATTACATGGCACAATATTACAATGTGATAACTCATTATGCTATTATGTACTGTGGTCTGCTGTACATTGGTGAGACGACCACAAAAGAATTAAATCGGGCATATATAACACATAAATCGTCCATCCCCTTAAGTATACCCACTACCGGTTTTCAAAACAATTTTAATGAAGTAGGACAAGTCGTGAGTGTCTTAGGTTTCCAGTCCTGGCGTCAGTTCCGCTAGTTGGTGAGAGGAGGAGATCGCCAGTTAGAACTCAAGCAAAAAAGAGGTCAGATGCATCAGCGACTCAATCCGCCTTGCCCCATCAGGCCTCAATTCATGATTATGATTTATATCATTTTGTAACAATCATTGATCCACGGCAAGGATACTTCAATAAGAAGTTATTAATGTTTTATATATGTGGTTGCGAAAGATAGACCAATACACTATAGAGTAAAAATTTAAATGAGATGGACTATGATGTATACTGAGGGTGGGGTATCTATGTCACTTCCTGTTTGTATTGTTTGAAGTCGGAAAATCTGCAGATGAACACTTTGGTAAATGTTTACTTCAGGAGCTTGAATAAAGGGTCGCTGACCCAAAACGTTTCAATTCATACTGAGATGCATTATCATGATGAAATATATAATATATATATATATATATATTATATATGTTACAATCTTTTATTGTACAATCTTTTATGTTTATAGTACCCGGTGCGACCAGTGAGATATATATATATAATATATATATATATATATATATAGTAGAAAACTTGAAAACAACTAGTGCACTCATGGGATTTATTCTTAAACAAAATGCCTTTAATTGGCCCATTGTGTGAAATGGCAACATTTTAACACTGTATGTGAGCCGTTGTCAAAGCCAAAATAACAATCCATGTGGGGTGTGACCCAACTTAAATAAATGCTTAGTGCATCACTTCCTGGGCACATTAAACAATTGTTTAACCGTTTAAATAAATACGAATTTTCTAAACCATATAATTCAGACAATATATTACATATTATAGTGACCATAAATTGTAACGTTATTGCTAGTCTATGTTGCAAAGTGCCTATTAGTGCAACTTGGAAAAGTGCTATATATTAAAGTGAATAATGTGGAATAAGTTTTTATCCTTAAAAAAATCCGGTCCGACTCGAGGATCCGTTGAATTTTCGAAAAAAAAATTTGAAAATTCGAAATCCGCGAGCGGGACCGTTGTTAAAATTAAAAAAATAGCCTTGAATAACGAGATTTCCCGTATTTTCGAAAATTTTCGAAATACGGTTTCGGTATTTCGGGAATTTTCGAAATACGCGTTTTCATGTATTTCGAAAATATTGTATTTTCAAAAAATACAAGTAATCCTCGTAATTTCGAAAATACGTATGGATGGAATGAGAGAAAATCCTTGTTGTATTTTTCGAAAATTTTTGAAAAATACGAAAAATCCAGGTGGAAATCGGAAAATCCGGAAAAATCCGCTGGGTTCGGATCCGCGAACCGGCATCCCTAGTAGGGAATGTCTACTTGAGTAGGGTGGCTGCACCCTCCCTACCCATACCCCAAGCCGAAGCAAGATACTTTTAAAGATTTTAAAGAATATATTATTCTATAAAGAATTAACCAAAGTATTATAGTTTCCACTCAGTATGCTCTATCTAGTTCAGTCTGCTCTATATATAACCATTTAAGGTGGCACCATATAATATGATAACCATAATATTTCTAACCTTGAGGTCCTCATATTAGAATCTGTATCTCACTATCGTTCCGAGAAAAACATTATATGAAAATGTTCGTTTGAGTCCTTAGGAATGACAGTGTCCAAAGTTTTTATTCAGAACAATTCCTTTGTAACAACCTTTTTGGACCTATCACTCCTATGTAGCGGTATATGGTTCAAATTGCCATATAGCGGAATGTGGATAAAGCAGTACAGCCTCTAAAAAAGTGCTTTAGCGACAGGTTTTTACTGTCTTTTCCGTCTCTCTAAGGGTTTGTTAATACTGAACCAGCCAATCCATTCGGAGCAGTCAGGGTTAGGTAAGTTTTCCCGAAATAGGGAATCCACTTGGACATTATGACGGGGATTGTGATTGGAAATTGATTTCGAACTTTTCCAGTGTGACGGATACACGAATGATGAAACCGATCGTAATGTACCTACATGAGAGACATTATGCAACTATAGCAGGCCTCCTTTTTGTCTGGTCAAGCCCAAGTTGGTTAGGGTATATAAAACATGTAACAGGGTCTTTTTGACCAAAAGATGCTCTTTCAAGGTTTCTACAACTTCTTATATGCAAGTTATCAGATGTCTGTGGAATTTTATTGACATGGTTTATGGTCTGAGGTAAGATGTTCCATGTGTCTGATATGGTAGAAACTGATTTGGCCAATGTTTTATAATCCATGCAGAGATGAATGTGTTTTTATTAATGATTCCCTCGTCGGTCTGTGTTTTAAATCGCTGATGTCTTTCTTTCAGCTTATAAAATGCTATATTCAATGTTTTTTTATCATAGCCGCTGGCTAGAAATTTTGTTCCAATTCTAAATTGGCGTTTCTAATGATGGGGATGGAATTATTTCTAAGTACACGGCTATATTGGGCCACCACAGGTAAAGATCTGGCTAATTTAGGTGGGTTGCAAATTTTAAAGTAAAAGAGGATTGCGGTCCGTTTGTTTTTTATATAAACAATGTTCAAGGAATGGTTTAAATTGATCTTTACTTTAATTCAAGAATTCTACCTCTTTTTGATCCCGCTTATAGGTGAACCGATTGTATAACAGCAACAGACACCAATACGGTTCACCATAAGCGAGATTTCACCCCATTTAATAATTTTTGATATATAGTAGCATCCGTCCCAGCACCAAACGATTAGTGATTAGATTTTCCGAGACTCCCGAACTATAATTACCTTCCCTCTCCTCATGCGTAACTGTTCCCGGCCCTCTGCTTGCATGAAACTGGCAAGCAGGGGGCAGGGCCGGCCAGCCGCATCCCTGATTGGCTGAGAGGCAGCCAATCCGGACGCAGCTGAGGCTGCACAGGAAGGCCGGGGGAGAGAGGTAAAGGTACGTAGAGTTTGGGGGAGTCTCTGGAAAAATATTATTATAGTGTTGGGGCTGGGGGAGGGTGAGTACATATATCAAAGGGAATTTACACTAGGGGGGGGGAGAGCAAAAAGGGGGGGAAAGGGGTGGGGGGAGGGGGGGAGGGCAGCAGTGCGCATTGAAAAATTTCTCCCGGAGGAGAGACAGGAGGCGAGCCCATAGGACTCTGCAACAAGGATCCTGGTGGCCAGTTTCTTTGGACTTGGGAGGGCATAGCAGGCAGCTATTGGAGCAGGGATGAAGGGTAAGGATTTTATTACACTTACACAGGTGGGCCAGTAAGTGGGTTTTATTAGAGTTTTGGGGGGTGGAACATGCCCGTTTAACATTAATTTCTTGTAGATTAATTTACATTTATATTATTTTTTGCAATATTAATTTTTACCGAATGGTCAAGTTTTGGGCAGTAGTAGTTAAAAACTCAGTATTGCAATGTTTGAGCAAAAGTGACTATATTTATATTTCTATCGCACTACCATAAAGTTTCCAAAATTGCAGTGGGGTGCCAGGTATAAGTATTACAAATGGCATACCCAACCAAATGTGATCTTAAGGCAGTTAAACCAAAATACAAATGGCAACCTTCTTCCTTTCTGTGCCAGTTCCAACTTGATGGACTTACAGGGATGCTACAGTATATGCAAAAGAGGGCTCATTTATCTTCCCAAAAATCCTGCTCTTCTGTTTTGTAAAATGTTTTATATACATGGTAGCACAAAACATAGCAAAGCCTTGTGTAATGTAGACAGAATTATTAGCATAGCTATACAAATTTAGTGTGAGAATCCATGTAACATTATGTAGTACATTAATTTGTCCGGGTTAGCAGACAATATTACATCGCCCCCCTCAACTCCACGGTCACTAGGTGCCAGACAGATATGAAGTTTATGCAAGTTCTTTTGCCCGCACATCAGTAGTAAGGCCAGGTCACCCCCCCCCATACAATCCTAATTGACGGGGTTGGTTAACAGGATTGCCATTCGTGTGAGCTTGGTATTCACTCAAGCATGGCACATGTGTATACTCTGTTCATTAGTGGGGGACAAAACCTTTGGAGCAGGGGACTATGCGGCTTACATTGTTGTCTACTAATGGTAACAATCTAAATTCTAAAAGTGACGCAGTTGGGCTTAAACTGTGAAAAAGGAGAAAAGAAGTTGGAGGTTTTCTAGTTTGGGGTAAAATGTCCTTTAAGATGCAAAAATATAGGACAAGCATCAGTGGATTGCAATTTGTTTTTTGTTTTTTACTTTAGTGTGGAATTAGGAGTTGATTGCTAGCCTTAAGAAAAAAACAGGGAGATTCAATCAAAAGTCTCTTATTGTTAAAAAATGGTGTTAATTTTCCCCAACCAATCAGATCTTAGTTAACCTTTTGCTAACGTCTGATTGGTGGGGCCAAATTAGCACTTTTTTACGATAGAACTTTTATTGAATAACCCTGAAAATGAAATGAAACTCTTTGGAAGGAGAGCTATTGAGGTTTAAACGCAGACTTGTGTTTTCCACCTTTCTCACTCAAAACATCAATAATAATGTTGAAATCCTTCAAGGATACGAGCTGGGAAGGGTTGCGGCAGGATGGGGCGGGTCCCTCCACATGAGCGTACGGGGCGGGGGGGTTCGAAGGGGCCTGCTGGGCAAGGGGGCGGATGGCGGGTGGTGGTCGCGACAGAGGGGGCAGAAGGGTTGTAAGCCGCTTGCCCGCCCCTTAGGGGGGTTTACCCAGCAAGTGTTGTGGAAAAACTGACCCTAGTGACCAACAGGTTGTTTCCTAAATCAACCCCAAGGCCACAAGCAAAGGGAGAGGTGAGACACAGCTTGTTGTTTGGGATATGTGCGCTGTCTATTGGGGACAATGTTGTAGGCGAGGACTTTAGTTCTCCCTTTTCAAAATTTTAAATGTGTCAACAAAATTGGTACAGGCATTTTACAAATATCTACCATAGGTGTAATATTTGACCTTCTCTGGGCACAACAGCATGAATGCATGCCTAGATAAGGGAAAGACAGTACAGAGAGCCCCGCCGTGGGCGCAGTGCTTAGCCAGGGATTACTGAAAAAAATTAAAGATTTTATTTTTAAAGATACTAGGAAAAAAACTATGAAGAACGTACACACAAATTAGATTTAGATTAACTTTATCACATATTAAACATTAAGCAAAAAATCTATAGTAACAAAATAACTTTTAGCCATTCTAACGACACATGTGTAATCTTGACCTTTTCTGGGACACAGTGGGAATGATGCTTAGTAAGGGCCTAAAGACAGCATTGCCAAAGTTATAATGTAAACAAAAGAGAATGTACACAAAATAGATGTTTATGAAAAAACTAATGCCTGAAAATAAACAACTTCATACTTCAGAAGAATTAATTCTGTTATGAAATCAATGGGAAAATCCATAGTCAATTATAGTACTACTCACTAAAAGCTCCATTGGCGTCAAACTATGATCTATACATTTTTGTCCTTCTCGGCACACTGCGTCAATGTGTGTCTGGATCAGTGCAAGCATGTGAAATCATAAAACCAAGGATAAACAGAAAATTAGTACATTCTTAAGCAAAAAGTAATTTATATAAACTTAAGAAATGGTAAGTAACAGCAATACTTACCTTATTGGGTTTTCTTGGGTGCTGACGAGACGACTTGGACTACGATGCATAGCAATCTAATATTTCTAAGTACATGACAAGATTAATTTTTTTGTTTTTTTAGTTCTCTACTGAAAATAAAGAAGTTATCAATAAAATTTAAAACTAATGTCAAAATAAACTGCATTGCTTATTTTTGCAATATTCTTAGATATTCCATTCACATTTACATACTTCTAGACATAACATATTTAACAATTGAAAAAATAAAGCAGAAATAAGGTATGTTTATAGGGAAAAACTTACTCGATGGTGCTATGCTAAAATATTCGCATTTGCTTGTTTTCACTTATTTTAACATCAAAAAATAGTTATATAGTCAACCTAGCATCACGCAAAACGATTTCTCTATTGCGGGTAACTACTAATTATAATTTCCTATAAAATACAATTGTAGGAATTTGGAATCAGAAATCATTTATTATTGCATGTAGTGTATGGCTAGCTTAAGGGCACCTCCACCCTTTTGCTGTAGTGTAGCCCACCCGAATCGCCAAGTTCGTTTTACTAAAAAATAAGCAGCAGACATGTACGATAGTCCTTCGTTCCCCCAGCGCTTGGCCGGCAATGCCGAGAGAAAGGGAAAGAAGGAAGTGAAGTATTTTTCTTGCTGCTGTTTACAAAATAAACTTGGGTTGGGGGGGGGGCTACACTTACAGCAAATACTCTATAGGTAGGGGGTGAAGAACCAAGATGGAAATTGTGAAACCAGAGGATGGGGAGGGGCTCCCCTGGTGTGCCAGAAACCTCCAAAAAAGTACAAGGAAGAAGCAGGACATCCGATGACACCACAGCTCTACTCTTCAATTTCGGAACTGTGAAACAGGCAGGACGAACCATTTGGGCCAAAGGAGAGAGAAAGTATTAAGGATTTTTGAAACTACACATTGGGGCCAACTAGTGGGTTAAAGTTTATTTTTGGTTGTGGACTTGCACTTTAAAAGTAGCTTTTTAAAAGAAAGAAAGACAATACCATATTTCATGAATTTCAAAAGGGTACTTTATTAAGTAGGAATTACATAGTAATACAATATATAGGGGAGGACAATACCAGTGGTTGCTGCTTGGTGATATCTTCCTTAACAGAGACCTTAGCAGTTGGCTTTGGGGCGGGGAAGGGAATAACTTGAAGGCAGAGAAACTGCGTAAATGTCACTGTGATATTTGCAAAGACCACAAGCAAGGGGGATACATCATGCAACCGATCATAAAATCGGTTCGCATGACCTGTGTACCCATCTCTGCAGTGCCCAAGGCCAGGTGATAATGGCTTGTTTTTTAACCAAAAATGTCTATAATGAATATTAATACGTTTATCTGGAAGAATGGAGGATGTAAGATTGGCCAGGAAACTATTTAATCTTGAAACTTAAGATATTCAAGGGGGGAAAAGAAAGCCGTTTTTTTTTTTAAAGCACTTAAAACAGTCAGCTGAAAAAGAAAAGTAAGCAAACTTTATTGAAAAGATATTAGTTCTAATGACTGCTCAGATTATTAGGCAGATAGCCAAGCAGCGCTTGTTGTACTTTTAAGTCAAGATAGAGGAAAAACAGGCTTTAGTCAGCAGGGTTAAGCCTTACAGTTCCTATACTTACATGATAAACTGTAGGCGAATTGTGTCAAGTATTACTTTTTAAGTAGTTGAAAGTATATATATATTAAATTTTTTTTGAAATGTTAATATGATTGTCTACTAGCAGTAATAGATATGAGCCATTGGATGTGATTATGTATATTAAAGATCTAGTAAAGGACAAAATAAAGAGAGGAGAAAAGAATTATAAAGAACATTCCATGTCCAGTTTGGGATCCAATCCAAAACTGCAAAAGTAGATTGATAAAACTTGCTTAAAATAGAGGCCCATTTGCTTGTGCTCATAATAAGAGATAAATAATGTATGTTGCACAGAAAAGAAAAAAAAAAAAGGTTCTGAAGTCTTTTTAAAAAGAATGGCAACTTGTTGAGTTCTCATTTAGTAACGATACTTAGAGTGACCATTTGAGTAATCCTCAGAACAAAATAAGTCACATGGGCCATATTTTTATAAACTGCAGTAATCGATTTTAGACTGTAAGGCTTACCCTGTGACTCTAAAAGCTTCTTTCCTGTATCTTAAAAAGTACAAGCAGCTGCTTGGTATCTGCCAAATTAAGAGCAGTCATTAGGAACTATATATCTTTTCAAAAAAATTTGTGCTGCTTTCTTTTTCAAGGCTGAATGTTTTTAAAGTGCTGTACGGGCGTCTTTCACCTTTTTAGCGATACCACGGGTAAGTTAATTTATGATCGCGGTGGAATTGTACGATCGCGATCGGTCAGTTACGATCCGAACGTTCGTTAATTAATGAAGGTTTGAGTATTAGAATACTGAGCGGTAGTTAAAACTACCGCAAAAGGTTATTCTATGAGGGGGAATAAATCTACAATTTTGTTAACGTTGATTTTACATCGGGAGTCATAAATTTACGATAGTAAAACCGATAGTCCGGTTAGTTATTGTTGAACATCGTGAAATTTACGATACTGATCGTAGTTGCAGATCGTAAAAAAAGTATTACCGCGGCTTTATAAAAGGGCATTTGGTGAAAGCTACATGCACCAAAACCATAGTAGCTATTTAGTATACAAAGTCACTGCAGACAGTAAATTCAATCTTGGAAAGATTTGATAGGAAGTATTTTAGATTCTGCTTGAGACCAAGTACATTCTCTATAGATTACAACCACCAAGATAGACGATAAAAGTGTCAATGCTGAAAGCTGTCACCAGAAACTTTATTTCCAAACAATTCTTCTGACCACTCACATATGCCCAAATGTATGGACGCCACCTCTGCGGCTGATGAGCGCTTAAAAAACCAACAGAAGAGGCCAGAGTTGGGGCAGAAGCAGTCTTGACAGTGACGGTCGCTGATACTAGGAAATACTTATGTAGTGGCAATAGGTTTGTGTAACAATAGCAATTTAACTAGTAATCTATAGTTTGATTTCAGGTATAAAACATTTATGCCCTTTAAAATGCAAAGAGATAGAAAAAACAGATGTAATAAAACAAATAACTGCACATGAAAATCTAGACATCCGTGCAATAATATGAACTTTTAACATTCAGCTGATCCTCAGAGTTCCGACTTTTCTCTTAAAGGTGAACTATGGTTCCATACAAGTTTATGTTTTTTTAAAATGAGTCATTCAACCACCTTGTGGTCCACAGCCCAAGATATAAAGAAATAGGAAATACTGCCAGAAGGTTGAAAGTTAATGGGTGGGGGAAGACTGACATGGACATTCCTAAGGACTGCACCTCACCTGTGCCGCCAGGTGAACACAGCTCAGACTCAGTGTGCGAGGGGGACAGGGAAGTCAGTCCCTCTCCCTGCGTATGAAGATCCCCACCAGAGAGGTAAGGGAATCTACAGCCTACAAACCACGATGTGAAAACAACCTCACTCTGCCTGAAAAAGGCTGGTTTTCACACAGTATTCTGTAGGGGGGGGTCTGATGACCCACGGCACCACGGTGGGTGGGGCCACAGCAAAACGTTGTGGGCAGGCTAAAGGCACCCACGATCGTGGGTGGGTTAAGGTGTCCACGAGTGGCAGGGCCACATGGGGGCTGTAAGGGAAGGGGCGCCTGCATGCAAATGGATGGCCCATGGGGTTCCAGAGGGGGAGAGGGACAGAGGGGGCTGCAAGAGGAGGAGGGGGGCTACAGGGGAGGGGAGGGGAGACACAGGGCAGATGATGCCACATGGGTTTAAGAGCAGAGTAAGCAGAAGTGAAGCGGACCTGGTATAATGCTGCTGCCATATCACACACAAAGATGTGAAATATCTTAAAAATATGCCCCCAAAATAAAAAATGAAAACACATTCTAAGGAGAGCAATCAATCTGAAAGTCATTTGGAACCACAGTTCCCTTTAAACCCTTTGGCTTTCTCTGTTTTGGTGACAGCAAATTCATCTATGATGTCGTTACATTTAATTTTTTTTTGAAATACATCTCCCTCACATTGTCAGAAGAGCAAGTGCATTTAGCCTATCTGATTGCCCATTTTAATTTAGATTTGTGGCATCCTCGCACACTCCTTTTTAGTCTGAGGTGGCTGTTTTTTGTTTTAAACTCCTACTGCTAATCACCCGAAGTAATACTCCATGAGATATATTACTTTTGCAGAAAAAACGCTCTCTATAATAGTTTTAGACTCAGTTTTTGCGTGACATGCTGTGTGCACTATGTTATGGGGTCCTCCTCCTTCTGAGAGGGGGGGGGGAGGCAAAACATAGTAGTACACACAACAAACAAAAGTAGTGACACAGCATGGCACAAAATAAAACTGGCTAAAAACTTTTATAGTGCGTGAGGTGCGTTTTTCTGCAAAAAGTATATGTCCCATTATTATAAGTAGTTTCTTCACCTGCGGAGGGTTGGAAAATGAATGTGTCCCAGAGAAACAAATATGTGACAGAAAATGCAGACGTTTCATATCATATGTCATGCAGATCTTTTTCATGCACACCAACACTTTGGCATAACGTGGTTTGAGCTACCATTAGGTCCTTCAGTTGTCCACTAAAAGGGTAGGCATTCATCTACAACGCACAATTCATCCAAATCACTAGTTATCTACAAAACGGACAACCTGTAGGGCATAATTTATAAAGGATTGTCTTTTTCGCCAATAATAGCGCAGCACATAGCAGCGAAAATAGCGCCATTTGGGGCATTCGTTTCGCACCCTTCTATTTCTAAAAAAAAGCGAAAAAAAAACACAATTCGCTGCCTGAAAAGGCAGAACGGGCGCGATATAAAGTAGCCGCCAATCTAAGAAGACTGCATGCACGAAGAAAACCATTTCAAACAGAAAAGCCCATAGAAAATGATGGTCAAGTTCAAAATGGCCACCTAAAATTTACCAAGAAAGTCAGCCATGTCTTATTAGGCAATCTTCTTTTAGAAGTTCTCAATGGGATACATTTTCTTTTGCACGCACATTCGCCTTTCTAATGCAGCAGATCGCTTTTCCAAGGCATATTCCATTATAATGCGCGGTCGCCTTTCTAATGTGACGTTCGCTTACCAAGGAATAATTCCATTTAATGAAGCGCGGTCGCCCTTTCTAAAGGGCGTTCGCATTTTAATGTGCGTTCGCCTTGCTATGCGCAATTCGACCTTTTAATGTCGTTCGTCTTTTAATGTACATCCAAGGAATAATTTGTTTTGTTTTTTAGTTCTCTTACTGAAATAAAGAAGTTTCAATCAAATAAATACTGTCAAATAAAACTGCCTTTGCTTTTTTTCGAATATTCTTAGTATTCCATTCAACATTTACATACTCGAGACATAATATATTAACAATTGAAAACAATAAAAGCAGAAAGAAATAATGATGTTTATAGGGCAAAACTTTACCTCGATGGTGCTATGCTAAAAGATTCTGCAATTTGCATTGTTTTCACTTTATGTAAACATTCAAAATAGTTTAGTAACTAGCCTCACGCAAAAACTATTTTCTCTTATAGCGTTTACTAGAATTATAATCTATTAAATACAATTGCAGAATTGGAAGTCAGAAATCAATTTATATTTCAGTTATGTGTATGGCAGACGTAAAGGGACACCTCCACCCTTTTGCTGTAGTTAGCCCACCCGCCAATCGCCAAGTTTGTTTACTAAAATAAGCAGCAGAATGTACTTATAGTCCTTCAGTTCCCCCAGCGCTTGCACGGCAAGCAGAGAGACAAGGGCAACGAAGGGAGTGTAAGTAGTTTCTGCTGCTTGTTTACAAAATAAACTTGGGTAGGGGTTTGGGGTGGGCACACTACAGCAATACTTTATAGGTAGGGGGTTGAAGAAGCCAAGATGAAACCAGAGGATGGGGGAGGGCTCACCCGGGCTCCTGCGTGTGCCAGAAACCTCAAAAAAAGTACAAGGAAAAGAAGCAGGCATTTCCAATGAGACAACAGCTCTTACTCTCATTTCGGAACCTGTGTGAACAGGCAGGAGAACCATTTGGAGCATCAAAGGAGAAAAGTTAAGGATTTTTTGAAAAAAAATACACATTGGGCCAATAGTGGGTTAAATTTAGTTTTGGTGGTTGGACAAAGCACTTTTTAAAGTAGCGTAAAAGAAAGCAATACAATATGTCTGAATTTCAAAAGGGTATTCTTAAGTTTAGGAATTACATAGTAAGACAAGATATATAGGGACATAATCCAGGGTTGCTGCTTGGTGATATCGTCCTTACAGAGACCTTAGCAGGGCCGTGTGCTGGGAATAACTTGAAGAACTGCGTAAAATGTTCACTTGTGATATTTGACAAAGATGCACAAGCAAGGGATACAGTTTAATTGCCACCGTCATAAATCGTCTAGCATGACCTTAACCCCATCTCTGCAGGCCAAGGCCAGGTGACAGGCTGTATGTTTTTTAAACAAAAATGTCTATTAATGAAATATTTAATACTTGTATTATGGACAAGCCACAGAATGGCGGATGTAAGATGGCAGACTTATTTAATATTGAAATTAAGCTATTAAAGGGTGAAAAGCGTTGAAAGCACTTTAAACATTCAGCCTTGGAAAAAAGAAAAGTAAGCACAACTTTTTATTGAAAAGATATTAGTCCTAATGACTGCCAGATTATTAGGCAAATAAGCAAGCAGCTGTGCTTGTTGTTACTTTTTTAGTCACAGATAGAGGAAGGGAAAAAAAAACAGGCTTTAGTCAGGCAGGGTAAGCTTTACAGTGTCCCTATTACGTACACTGATAAACTGTAGTGGACATGTGCAAGTATACTTTTTTTTTAATGTATTGAGATATATATATATTAATTGGAAATGTAATATGATGCTTACTAGCAGTATAGATATGAATCCCATTGATGTGAATTTATGTAAGTCCAGATCTAAGTAAAGGACAAAAAATAAAGAGAGGAGAAAATATAAAGAAAATTCCTTCCGTTTTGGGATCCGAATCCAAAAACTGCAAAGTTAGATGATTAAAACTTGTTTAAAAATAGAGTGCATTGCTTGTGCTCATAAGAGTAAATAATGTATGTGCACAGAAAAAAGAAAAAGGTTATTGAAAGTCTTTTGTTAAAAAGAAGCACTTGTTGGATGTTCTCATTATTAACGATTATAATAGAGTTGACCATTGAGTAATCCTCAGACAAAGTAAGTCACATTGGCCATATTTATACACCTGCGTATCGCTTTTTAGGAACGTAAGGGTTACCCTGCTGACTAAAGCCTGTTTCATGTATCTTAAAAGAGTACAAGCAGCTGCCTTGGCTATTGCCAAATAACTGAGCAGTCATTAGGAAACTATATCTTTCATACAAAATTTGTGCTTGTTTTCCTTTTTTCAAGGGCTGAAATGTTAAAGTGCTTTAAACGGCTCCTTTCAAACCCCCCCCTTTAGGGATACCACGGGGTAGTTAATTTATGATCGCAGTGGAAGTGTACGATCGCGGATCGTTCATTTACGACGAACGTTCGTTAATTAATGAGAGGTTTGATCGTAGAATACTGAGCGGTAGTAAAACACCTGGCCAAAGGTATTCTATGGGGATCATAAAATCTACAATTTGTTACTTTGATTTACATCGGTATCATAAATTTACGTTAGTTAACCCGATTAGTCGGTTAGTTATTGGGTTAACAATCGTTAAAAGGTCGATACTGATGTTAGTGCAGTACGCTAAAAAGTGGATACCGCGGGTCTTTATAAGATGGCGCATTGTTGGAAATGCTAATGCACCAACACTATTAGCTATTTAGTATACCCAAGTCACTGCATACAGTTTACATTCAACTCTGAAAGTTTGATAAGGAAGATAGTTTTTATTCTGCTTGAGACAAGTACATTCTCTATAGATTACTTTTTGTCCAACACCACCAGATAGAGATTAAACGTTTCAATGCTGAAGATGTCACAGAAATTATTTCCAACACAATTCTTCTTGCCCAACTCAACCTATCCACACTGTCTGGACGCACCTCTGCCTGCTGCATGAGTCTTTACAAACACAAACAGAAGAGGCAGTTTGGGGCGAGCAGGTCTTTACAAGTGGCTCCAGCGGCTACTAGGAAAAACTATTGTAGTGGCAACAACTAAGGTGTTGTAACAATAGCAATTTTAAAACTATAAATGCTATAGGTTGATTTTAGGTATAAACATTTATGCCTTTAAATGAAAAGAGAAAAGAAACACGTGTATAAAACAAAATACTGCACAAGAAAATCTTAAATGTGCAATAATCTGAACTTTAACATCACTGATCCTCAGAGGTCCAACTTTTCCGTCAAGGGAACGTTGGTTCCCATACAAGTTGATGGTTTAAAATGAGACATCAACCATCCTTGGGTTAGGTGATGGCATGAACCATCGAACCCGAGTTCGAAGCGAAATGTTCGAGTTCGAACGGACCCGGAATTCTCGAATATCTCGGACGCGGATTTCGATATTCCTGGACTTTCGAAAGATTTATCGAATGTTCCAATGTTCGAATCGCGAGTAAAAGTACATGGTATCTAGGCTCCAACCATCGACATGCGAGTAGTAACGTCTCCATTAAGCCTATAGGGTGAGCATCGATCTGCGAGTTAAACATGTCCATGTGTTACCTCGAACGTTCGACGCGAAAGCTCGAAAGTAGCGGGCGGTTGTGAGAGTATAGTATAAAATCGATTTACGAAAAGCCGGATATGGAACCATGCTCCCCAGACCATTTCCAAGGTTCCCAACAGCCATTTACATTAAGTTACCATTAATATTTTAGTTGTATTTGACTCAAAACTTTTCGAAATATTTGCCTCCCATAGACTGTAATGGGTCCGTTTTCGAAAAATTTCGAACTTTTCAAAACGGGACCAACTTTGTCAATCAGTTCGACCCATCTCTATGTGGTCCAACAGCCCAATATATAAAGAAATAATGACCAGAAGTTAATGGGTGGGAGACTGACATGTGGACATTCTAAGACTGCACTCCCCTTGCCGCCAGTGAACACAGCCTCAGACTTCAGGTGTGAGGGGGACAGGAATCAATCCCTCTCCCTGCTGTATGAAGATCCCCACAGAGAAGGAGTAAGGGAAAATCACAGCCCTACCCTCCCACTATGTGGAAACAACTCACTCTGCCTGAAAGGCTGTTTTCACACAGTAGCTGTAGGGGGGGTCTGAGTGACCCACGGCACCCAACCCGGTATGGGTGGGCCACAGCAGCAACCGTTGGTGTGCCAGGGCTAGGACACCACGAGGCGGGTGGGGTGTAAGGGGTCCATGAGGGGGCAGGGCCACCATGGGGCTGTAAGGGAAGGGGCGCCTGCAAATGGATGGCCCATGGGTACATGAGGGGGCGATAGAGACAGGGGGGCTTCTTCAGAGGAGGAGGGGGGGTACAAGGGTGAGGGAGGAGACATGGGCGATTAATTGCCACATGGTTTCAGAGAGCAGTAAAGCATGAAGTGCAGGGGGCCTGGTTGATGCTGCTGCCATATCACACACAAAAGATGTAAATATCTTAAAAACTATGCAAAATAAACAATGAAACACAATTCAGGAAAGCAATTCTCAGGAGAGGCAATCAATTTACTGAAATCCATTTTGAACCACAGTTCCCCTTTTTAAACCTGCTTTCGTGTTTTGGTGACAGCAAACTTCATTATGATGTCTTTACTTATTTTTGGAAATACATCTCCTTCCAATTGCAGAACGAGCAGTGCATTAGCTCTGCTGTCCACATTGTTAATTTTAGATTTGTGGCATCCTGCATCCTTTTATGTCTTGATGGTGCTTGCTGTTTTAACTCCTATGCCTAATCACAGCAGTAATACTCCATGAGATAGATACTGTTGCAGAAAAAAACGCTCTCTATAAACGTTTTTAGCTCAGTTTATTCGTGGACAGTTGTGTGCCACTATGTTATGGGGGTCCCTCCTCCTTTCCTGAGAGGGGGGGGGGGCCAATAATTCATGTAGTACACACAACAAACAACGTTAGTGCACACAGCATGTCACAAATATAAAACTGAGCTCTAAAAACTTTATAGTGCGTGAGAGTGCGTTTTTTCCTGCAAAAAGTAATGTCCCATATTAAGTAGTTCTTCACCCTGCGGAGGGTGGAATGATCTTTGTCCAGAGCAAACAAATATGTGAGAACAATGCAGCCGTTTTCATATCTATAGTCATCAGATCTTTTAATGCAACATTTGGCAATGTGTACGGAGATAGAAAGCATTTAGGCTCTATTAGGGTCCTTCCAGTTGTCCATAAGGTAGGTAATCGAATATACTTAGCTAGGACAATCATCATACAAACACAATC